>KI572116.1:0-13300 GCA_000500245.1 Cronartium ribicola 11-2
GGAATTGAATCTGTGAGTTCTTTTCAACTTTTTCCTTAAAATACAATTTTTCTCAACACTCACAAAAATCTATATGTTAGAACTCTGTTTATACTCTTTCAATATCTTTTCTTGATCCCCTGTGCCTCGTGTGCCAGGTGTGTATCTCTCACATCCAGAAGCTTCTCAAGCTGAAAGGCTACATAGCCTGTTTCAACAAAATCTCACTGACCACCTGATAACCCCAGGTGTTGTAACCCTTCACGGTTGAAACTATTGTTTTCTTACAAATAAGCCTACAGGCTTGATTTGGAATAAGCTGTATGTAAGCTTGCTGTAGGGAATAAGCCTATGTGCTTGATGTGGAATAAGCAGTATGTTACTTGCTTTTGGGAATAAGCCTACATGCTTTAGTTGCTTCATTTGGAATAAGCTGCTTGTGCTTGCAAAAAGTAGTGTGTGTATAAATATCACTGTTCAGTCACTCTCTGGATTCTTTCCTCATCGGAAAGAATCTGTGAGTTACTTCTACTCTTTTATCTATCTCTCTAATTTTCTCTACTGACTACTCTACCTCTTAGTACCTTTACTTTTTCTCTTTAACTCTGTGTCCTGGTCCCTGTCACGTGTGCACAGGTATTCAATTTTTTCTTTGAAGATTTCTCTGGCTTGTTGCCTTATGAGACCTCTTGTGCGGACGCCTGATACCCCAGGCTGTTCTTTTAATAAAATTAGTCTTGTTTTCTCTCAACGTTCACTGTATAGCGCACCTTGAAAACTAGAGCAAGGAACTTTGTGAAAAAAGGTGGTCGCAGGTAGCCCCTATTATTGCTTCGAAGATATAGATCTTACCTGTTTGTGATTGATCTCCCATTCTCAATAGTCTAAAATTTCTAACTGAGGTCAACCACTGCTTCAATCTGCTCTGTGCTCCACTGCTTTGGAGGGTGAGCTTCTGATCTGGCACGGTGATCACTTTCAGATGTGGGGGATACTTAGGTGCCAATTTTTTTTTTTAAGTGCTTTTGATTTCATATACCGCACTAACTATCTACTTAATTATAATGTAAAGTACCCTAAAACCTCTTGTGTGTCTACTCTTATACTGATCTACCAAGCCACCATAAGAGCCCTTTTGTGCCAATTGGGTGCCAATGTCGGTGCGCTGATCCAAGAAGCCCCCATGATTGGGCTTTGATGAGGTGGAGATAAAGACCCACTCAGTGAAGCAAGACAATTCATTTTAAGTACTGAGACAAACTTGGAGGAGCAGGATGCTGCCTCTTGCTCCTCTGCTTATCATCCTCCACCATACAAGGTATACAGAGGAGCACTCAGCCCTTACAGCTGTTAGAGCATACAGGTTTGAGGCTATGCTAGTAGGGAGGTTAGGGCTAAGGGAGGGATAGGGCTTGCCGATTGTCATGGCTGTGGGAAAATGTAGTTTGTGGTGTGATCACTGAAAACCCTGCTCTAAGAACAGCCCCTTTGCCCATGTCTACCATACGTGGGAAAACCTGTATTGTACGTAGGGTGGCCCGGCAACTGACCACCCAGGCTGAGTGAACCGGGGAGACGTGGGAAGCCCGTGGAAACTTGGGTGTGGCTTGCGTAATCCGTATTGCCTATTTTCCTACTAGGTTTGCCCAAAAAGTGTCCCGTGGTGTAACCACGTGTAAAAAAAAAATAAGGCTTTGAATAAAATTTCACTATTTGAGAAAAAAGAAGCACTTTTACACACTTGAATTTTCACACCTTGTTACATAAGTACTTATGGTGAAGGGTGTGGAATTATATACAACACCTGTATCATATAATTTTACACTTTGAGTACTTGACACCCTCCAGAGGGTGTAAGATGGAGGATGTAAAAATCACCTACCCCCTGTTTTACTCCAGTGAGCAAAACGGACTTTTCTGAACGTGTTGGGCTTCGAACGCCCAGCTTCTTCACAGTGCAAGGCTGTTGATGCGGGTAGAGTATATAATGTGATCACGCTACTGACGTACCACATGCTCAGTCTGCCTATTCGCTATCGCTCTCTCTCTCTTCAAGCAAAAAAGATGCAGCATGGCATGGAACAGAAAGACATGATCAAGAAAGGTGGATGAATAGGACACGTCTGTATTTCACTGAGATTTTTTTTTTGCACAAGTGGAAAGCTTTCGTAACACACGCACTGGGAAAAAAACGCGGCACAAGACTGAACAAGCTGGCAAAAAGTGGAAGTTTGGAACAAGACCTCAAATCAAGGCAATGAAAAAGGAGAGAAAATCATAAGGCTACAAGGCACAAATGGAACAAAATGGGCACGAGATAAAGCCGGAGAGGGAAAAAGGTGTTTGTTCTTTGTATGTCAGAAGTGAAAGATTTTGATAGATAATGCAGGAAGCTCAAAGATCTCGGATACACAAAATGTTTGTTCAAAGAATATTTGCAACCACAACCACAAAGAAAGAGGAAAAGAGAAACTGAAACCGAGGCGGATACAAGGAAAGGGGGCGAGAAAGACCAAGGGAAAGGAGCAAAAGAATCCAAGTGAAAAGGGAGGATCGGGTGGAGGAATGAGATCACGTATAGTGCATGAATTTGACAATTATGCAGGGATCTGAGACTCGAGCTCGCGCGCTCGGTGTTCAGTTTCGGCGAGCTATTTCCAGTACACGATTGCAAGAGTCAATCACCACTAAGAGATGTCGGGAATGAAGAGAATTGAAGACGGAATAGAGGAATGGCGTGCAGACCTGGTTCTTGAGCTTGTTGAGCTCTGAGATTTTGTCTTCTAATTCGCGGCGCGTTCTAGAAAAGAAACGTTTGAGAAATTTGATCAGAGAGGAATGTAGACATTTGACAGGGCCACATCTGTTTGATCAATAGGCGGACTCGGAAAGTAGGTCAAGGGTGGAGTGGAGAAACGAGCTCAACTTGTCGAGTAAGGCTTCGTCCTGTGATGCAGTTCTGGCATGCTCTACGGGGTTCATCTATATGGTGAAAGGGAAGGCGTGAGTCAGATTCGAAAGATAATCACAGTGCCACTGGCTTTTGATGAGTTGGGCAAGGGAAGTGAAGACATACGTACCCTAGTGGTTTGACTCGCCCCGCTGACAGGCGCTTTGCCTTTCCGATCCTGTGTTTAGAAGGAGCAAGTGATGTTAAAAAAGGTGTGAACTGTGGAGACGGGCCAAGCAACTGACCTGACTGAGTTGCTTCGCGTGCTGGTTAGAAGATTTGGAGGAGCCGTTTTGGGCAAGCTCAAAGATAGCCGACGGTTCCAAAGGTTCAGTAGGCTCGATGAAAGGCATGATAGGAGCCAAGTGTTGAATGGTGCTGGTCATGGTGATTTGGAGTGAGATGAGATTGTTATCGATCCAAGTGAAGTGATTCGTCTTGATTGTATGAAGAGCGTAGTGGTGGTTGGAGTTGGAGTTGTGATGGGTCAGATCGCGCTAAGTAATTTTAGAGGGCAGCTTAAAAGCAAATTAGAAATTGGTCTGAGTCTGATTGGTCTGAGTCTGATTTGAATGTGGAGACGGAGAAGAGGGAAGTTCAAGAAGGCTATGCCGAGAGGAGACTTGCAGGAAAACCGAGTACATTTAAATAGTAAGTACATAGTCTCCTACGGTTAAGTAATTCTATGTATGTAACGTAAGGGTCTTAGGAAATCCAACCCACCACCCCCGTCTACGTTCTCTCTCACGCCAACTGTTGAGTGAGTGCCTTCTTCGCTCAGGCTGCTCCCCGAGCTTGTCGTTCCGCAGGTCTGAGGGATCGATACGATCTCGTTGCAAGACGACCAAACCATGATAGTCTTCTTAAGTACTTACAATGTATATCACATGCTCCAGCGGGTCAGTCAACCCAAGAGTCCCTCCTCCCACTATGTATCTTTCCATGTGCCAAAACCAAGAGCACACGTCTCTGTCTCCGTTCGTATCTTTCTTATCTACGACACGATCTGCGCAACCCAGAGGTCCATCGACACCGAGCCCTCTTGCTACCCGTCGCACTGCTGAGGGCCCAACCTAGTGGTGCTCCTCACATGCTTTGACGATTGTAGACCAGTAGACGGTAGACGCATGCCCAGGTTACCGAGGAAGGCTTGGTCGCGTCGACCTGAAATTGAGGTACTGTATACGTACTGGGCACTTTACGCGAACACCCGGCCCCGGCCATGTGGTGCCCCGGGGCAGCCCTGTTTAGGCTTTTGCAACGTTGTCAGGAGTAGGCCTACCTGCTGTCCTTGATATAGTGATATTTGCTCATCATGACACATCAGTAGGGGGGTTCAAGTTTGGAAAGTTCAAGCAGTTGTAAAATGTGTTTCGAGCAGTCATAAATTTTTTTGGTAATGATTTTTTTCTGCTTGAATTTTAGGTGAGAGGTCTAACCACTCTGTTTGTTTGCACAGGCCCCACTGCTCGCAGCTTCGTAGTGCCTGGACTTGGTTCTGCATCCACAGGTGGGATGCCCTGATTCAGATGCACTTTGATGGCACCTATAGAGCCTTCAAGCCAAAATCATAGCGGCCTGCATCAATCAGGCACCACTCAGTTTCTGCTCGCTTCAGTCTTAGGGTCTGCTCGGGAACCAAACAAGCCACCTTTTTTTAAAAAAGGTGGCTCATTTTGTTGTATATTTTACATTAAATTTACGGAATCGAGCAAAGATTTTAAGACATTCGAGCAGCCCAAAACACCAGCTTGAATCCCCTATTACAAAAACTTTTTATGACTGCTTGGATTTTCCAAGCTTGAAGCCCCCTAATGGTTTGGTCCACTTGAAAACCAAGAGAAAATGAGGGAGGAGGCACAAAGGTACCTTACTGGACCTTGTGTCTACAAAGGCAAAGATATGCTCACCTGGTGGTATGTGCATCAGCCCAAATTTCCGCGTCTGGCATAAGTAGCTTGCGCAATATTGAGTGTTCCGACCACCAGTGCACCCAGCAAGGATGCTTTCTCTGCAGCTAAACAAGTTTTGGACAACCAACAAGGCCCTTTGAAAGCACAATCAATCTCTGCACAAGTGTCTCAATTCTTGGATGAACTTGTTCGAAGAGCTGTCTGAAGAGTAGCTTATCAGCCTTGCAGTTGGCCGGAGTGTCCCCAATTTGCTTTTTGTCTATAGTGTAGAAAGTGTATATATGCAGTAGTTCTACCTTAGCCGTGCAAAGGAAAGAGCTCCTCCTGCCATACCACCCAAAAAACCACCCCCAGACCATTTTTATAATGAGCTCAGACGGTGACAAGCAACTGATACCACCCTAGTGCAACGTCCTAGGGCCTGACCGGGGCGGGCCAGGGCTATAGGCCATGAGATCTAGGCTCTGTCCAGGGTTAGGGCTTCCCTAGGGCTCCCTGGCCCCGGGTGTTGGCATGATGGGCACTTGGGATGCTAACTTGACTAAGTCTTTTTCTTTTGCAGGGCAATTTATCATTGCAAGCTTGGGTGCTCTGTGAAGAGAACTAGTGTCAGTGTCGGTCATCCTTGCTCCCAAAGTGTAATGATCAAGCGATTTTCATAAAAACTGTAAATTTCAATCATCTTTCATAATTTATTATACATACGTGTATAAAGTGTATTTCTCATTTTCCCTTTTCAGATGCGCTTTTGTTTTCACGCAGAACCCCCCACTATGAGAAGGATAAGTTAGCTTAACCTCTACTTAGTCAAGCAACGCGTCAAAAACGCGTCCTGCATAACTATATATAGTAGAATGTTTGGTGGTACTTCAAAATCTCTTTCCTCTCGTGGATTTCTTTTGTCTCACTGTCTTTATTTGCTTTATATGAATAGGATTGTAAGTCAATACACCAAACAGCACATAGAAAGATATGATTGAAGAACCAGATAGTGGTGATGTTTGTGTAGTCGAAATTGATCAAGACTTTGTATTTCAATGAAAAGAGAAAGAAAAGATTAATACAACAGCATACCTGTAATTCAATACACCAAACAGCACATAGAAAGATACGAGTGAGCAACGAGATAGTGGTGATGTTTGTGTAGTCGAAATTGATGAAGAAAATTCGACCACAGTGTAGACAAACAGGGTTCTATATATAGACAGCAAGAGAGACAACATATCAAATAACTGAGAAACATAAATATACATTTGTCATTGTTAAAAGAGGAGAAGTATGTTTGAGATGAAAACATAGAAAAAATGAAATTATGAAATATAGAAAAAATAGAAAATGGAAATGGTACAGGTGACATCAGTATTCCCAACAATGATTGCTTCTTAAAAAAGTCAAATACCTCACACCTTGTAATCAAAATAAAAGAGCAGGTGAAAAACCCCATGCCCGACCATTACACAAAGGGTGAGCGGGGGAATCCTTTATTTAGTTCCAACTTTGTTTTCATTTTGGTTTTTGTCACTTTCTTTGGCTCAGAAATCCCAAATTTGGGGTACTTAGCCCGGCTCAGACTTACTCAATAACTCCTCAACCAATGTAAGTCAGGTGTGACTCAGGCTGAACTTGATTTTGAGCTGCTATACACAAGGAGTACTGCCCAAAATTTCCAAAATAAAAACCCACCAGCTCGACGCTCACCACTTGTCATTTGTGATGCATAGCCTCTTAAATGACTCGAAAACCTCACATTTCCAGTTTTTTACACATACAAAAGCCTTATCTCTACCACCAATCCTAGACAGGCAGTTCTCCTAAGTGTAAAGCGGTGACTGTGTGATGCATATCAGCACAGGAACTTATATAGGAAAGCGGGATAACCTGATGCATGTTTTATATCTCTCCCGTTTTGATCAACTGCCTAGAGAAAATGGACTGCAAGATGCACAGGAAGAAGTTAATTTGGGGATGCATGAAAGTAATGGCTAAGTGAGAGAAAAATTACATACATCAAAAGAATAGTGGTAATCAAGTGAGGAAAAAAGAGGGGATTAGGAAGTGGGAAGAGGTAGAAAAGGACTCTGGGGAAAAAAGGAAATCAAAGGGATTTCTGACAATTGGTGAATAATGGATGATCATATTGGAAAAAAAATGAAAATGAGGGGTGGAAATGAGGAGGATCAAATATAATAACAAAAAGCCAGGAAGGGAGGGAAAGAGACAAAAATACAGACAATATTTATCTGTGACAGCTTGATGTTGGCACAAAACAAAAAGTGAAAACAACCAGGAGTGTAAAATAGACTGCAGGAAAAAATGAAGTACAATTGTATCTCTGCAAAAGTCAAAAAAAAGTGTCATAAAACCCGCTCTGAATATGTGTGAGTAGCAAAGCTCAAAAAAGTTGCACATCCATCCTGCTGATTTTGAATCACAAAGCATATTTTTTTTGTCAGGGAGGTTCTACTTACTTTGGTTAATGCTGAAACTAGATAATCTTGTGGCCAAGTACAATATACACCAAACCAAACCAGATATGGGAAATGTGTGGTAAGTTGTACCAAGGGGTTGGCCAGAACTTTCAAACTCAATGGGGAGAATATGGCCAAAAGGGGATTGGGAATAGAAAATGGGTATTAATTGGACAAAGAGCTTGACCTGAAATGCAAAACTTGTACGTGTGCTGCATTTTGGCGGAGAGAACTCATGTAAGATCAGTGATGAATCAATGAATAGGCTAAAATATGAAACACCCATTTTTTCTCCTCTTAAAGTAAGAAACACTCTCATTATGTGTATCAAAAAAACTCTCCAAACAGCATTTCACTGAACAAAATCCTATATGCTTGGTTATTCATAAGGGAATCTAAACCTGTGGTGTAGAGCTGTTCAAAGCACTTTACCTAAATTCTCAGTCAAACCCCCCAAAAAAATGAAGTAAAACATGTACACCTACTCCCATTTAACTTTCAAGGTAGAGGACCACAGGCCAATCTCAAATCATGAATTTAAAAAACAAGTTTTGTGGGCTTGATTGGGCTGGTACTCATAGCTCAAAAATCTCTACTCTAGACATTCATCTGAAACTGATTTCAACCTGAGATAATGGTTCAAACCTAAACAACTGGATTTGACTACTTGATCAGTCATAAAGCCAACAAATTTCATTCAAAAGGGGTAAACTACAATTTTCTTCCTGTATCAAACCACAGGCAGCAATCACATGATCCACCTAACATCACTTACACTGGGGAATAAAGCAGCCAAATCACCATTGGGATTTGAGCATTTTGTCATCCACAAATATAAATGTGTGTATCATTTCTTTCGGTGAGATTCCCTGTTCTCCCAGCCCAGTGACCCATTGGATGCTTGCTCAGGTGATTGACAGGAAACTCTGTTTTTTTTTTTTAAAAAAAAAGTTCATTGCCCATGAAGGAGTCAAAGAACAAGGGGCTTCTCTTTCTAATGACTAAATTACAGTGTCAAGTCGTTCTATACATCTCTTTATACATGACAAGTTTTTTTTATTCCATACATTGATCATTTGATGTATATCTATTCATTCATGGCTGCTCTTTAACCCTGCGAGTCCAACAATTTAGCTTGGTTTAATCTGAGCTGTGGGAATTCAAGGAATCTGCCCTGTTTTCTCTGAGCTATAAAATCCCGCAGCAAGCTACATACGCTAAGGTACATTACCTGAAAGTGCTGCATTTTCCTTTGCCATCAAAATCCGCCCCCACTCTCCTAATTGAAGGGAAAGATGATGGGGTGGGCACATGTATCAAGGTCACTGACACCTTTTTTCTCTTTGTTTCAAAAACATTGGTAAGCAGGGTGAGTGGGAAATTGGGAATGTAGCCAGCAGATGGCTCAGAGTCTGTTGGTCTCAGGCCAGTTGTCCGACATTAGCTATAAGTCTCTCCTCGAGGCCTCGGGGCTTCCCAGGAGGGATTTAGTTAAGTTAACTGTTACTGTAAGTTTCGAGAGCCTTTCGTTGCGTGCTGCGACTTTTTCAACCCGCCAAGCGTTCAACTTGTACCCAGGAAACGACAGAACTCGGAGGTGACCCACAGCGCCAGTCTTAAGACTACACGGTAGAATTCGATTCCACATCAAATATGAGTCTGCGCCAGCTGTCTTCTACAGGTCTTTGGCGATCCCTGAGTACACCTCTGGGGCTTGCGTCACGCCAACCTTTCAATCTCGACTTTGCGCGCTGGAGGCCTCAGCCCCGCACTTTCCATTCGACATCAAGTATGTCTTCATTTGCCCGCGGTCTTCTGAAATCTGATTGTGATAGATGGAAAGCTAATCATGATTTCTATGAAACCCAAAGTGCTTGGACATGGTGGAAAAGGAAGACCTGAGCCGGGGACTGGGTGTGCTACACATTTTAAGTTTTTGTTCGTAAAACGGACATCAAAAAGGGCTGATGAAGCGGCGGTCCTTCGATTGTTTTAATCTCCTTCTATGCAGGATCAAGGTGACATTCCGAAATCACAAGGGCGATTTGATCAAAGAGGTTGAGGGCAACGAAGGGGATGACATGGTCGATCTGTCCTGGGAATGGGATCTCGATATTGAAGGTACGCAAACGCCCGCGGATTGTAGTTGTTTTTCGAATCTGCTGATCGGTTTCCCTATGCTGTTATTCAGCTGCCTGCGAAAAGTCGATCGCGTGCTCAACTTGCCATTGTATCTTTGAACAGGACGTCTACGATAAGTTGCCGGAACCTACAGAGGATGAAGAAGACATGTTAGACTTGGCGTTTGGGCTGACCGATACGTTGAGTCATGAGTATCTCACGAAACGCATTCTCGTTATTGATGCTCTCCTGTAATCCAGATCTCGCCTCGGTTGTCAAGTCAAACTTTCTCGAGACATGCATGGCACGACGGTCACATTGCCTTCTGCCACCCGGAATCTTCGAGTTGATGGTGAGCATAGCCCAGATTTGTCCTCTTTCGATAGAAATAAATGGCGTGACGAAAAACTACCTGATTCTTATCGTCTCTGGCTTAGGCTCCAAACCGTCGCATTGAACAAGCAGGAGTTCTCGTTGATTTTGTCATTCCAACATTTTTGTTTGCTATGTTTTTCATGATGTAAGCCTTTTCCTGCCATCATCTAGGCAACCTTAGGACCAGTTGCCACACGCTCAATCCGAAGTTAGATGTTATTAATAATCATATCCATTTTATCCTGCCCATCTCATCAGTCTAACCGAATAGACTCTTCATAGTTTTCGCTGCCCTGCTCCGATGTCTGCTAGGCTAAAGGAAATGCTTCGTGTTTATGTCACCCCACCCATCTAATAACTCCAAAACAGTGCACCAAAGTTTGATCATCTATCAAGTCCATGATGCTAGACTGGTGCCATAGGTAATGCTGTCAATCTAAAATATGCAAGTTCCCTACAATTCTCCAACTCCCACATAGTGCACCAGTGTTGGCTCTGTCACAGTCCTTCACCTGAAGTGACATCTTGGGTGGCTAGAGAATGATCCTTTTGTTAAAGGCAAAATTGGCATGAATTTAATCTGAATTTCAACAGGAACGACAGCACACCCTGGGTGATTGGATAAAAACAGAAGCCAAATCGCTGTCTACCGAACCTATCAGAATCCACCATCTGGCATAAGTCTGAGCTAGCCAGCCTCCTCACTTAGCTTTCGAAATCCCTGAAGATAAGGCTACGCAAAACACTGTTTGCCCGAGGTTTGGGTCGATTCTGACGGATTGACTTTGACCCATCACCTTCAACAGTTTTTTTCAATAGACCAGCAGTGGCAACTCAGTGCATTGGCAAAACCAGTTGAATGTCCAGCATTGTATATGCTCCCTAGCCTAATAATGAGTAGAGTCTCAAGCAGTGCATGGTTGGGCAATTCATCTTTTTCTATGCAACACAAAATATATTCAGTTCACACGGTCCGTGTCTTCATATAAAAAGGCAGATCCAGGTTGATGTCTAAGGTATTGAGCGTCAAGATGTTCCCAAAGAAAAATGCGCATAAACATTAAGTTCTTCGAGCTCCACATTGTCCTACAATAGGAAAAAGCCAGACCCAGAGGCAAGGACAACTCTTGCAAATCAATACCACTAGCTTCAAGAGCAATAAGCACTATGCTAAAAAAAGCTATATAAGCCACAAGCAACAGAACCAATTTTGACACCTCAGGCTTGGTGTCAAGAGCTGAAAAATCCTAATAAAATTAAGTAACATACATGAATAAACTGTGAAATTGTTTGGTTGAACTTGTTCTGCAAGATTCAAAGCAATAACTAGTCAGAACTGTCAAAATGACTATCAAAAATAATTTAATCAATACTATGGATCACTTTGGAAATGGATGGCTCATTGGCAGTGTGCCCACTATGACCAGACTCCAGAGCGCTTTGAATGTGTTATGCCCATAGCGTGTTCCTGGTTTATTTCTGTAGTTCCCTCTTTGGTTTTTATGCATTGTGTGTATGATTTATCGTTTATGCTTAGACCTAACACGGTGATAACCAGAATGCCTCTAGTTGTATATCTGTCCAGTCAGCCGCTGAATCTAAAAGTCCTTTTCATCAAATTGGACTTTAGATTCAACTAGGATTGAGAAGATGTTTGCTGATTTAAATCTTCTCTGGCTGACTCACAGAATGCGTATTGTGGAATTCATAAAGAGCCTGTAAGTAGATCTTGCCATCAAACATCCTACAGGATATATCCTTCCTACAAGGACTCAGGTAATTTGCAAGTGCTCTCGTCGGGGCGGGTTAGAGCTATTTACTATGTCCATCAGTTCCAATTTTTACTATGAGTATAAATACGGAGTATGAGCCGCGGTTGAGACAAGAATAAAACATGATCCAAATAGATCACCATGCTGACCAAGGGATACAGTCAGAAGAATCACGTATGAAGGGCTTATTTCAAGCCTGTGTGCCGTTTTTGGTCAGCAATTGATTGTGAAGAGTTCGGACTCTATAGCTTTAGATCCCAGTGGCATACTCAGACATAGTCTAGGAAGACATGTCATGCGATATAATATTCTCTGGATGTCCGTGCGTTGATAGGTCGCCACAGACAACAAATTGAAAGATTTGGCGAAGGTTTGATGCCCCTCCTGTCTTTTCCAATGCTCGTAATGATGGGTTCTCCATTAAAGACACGCTCATATCAGGGATAAATCCTGTGGGTGGCTGATAGTTGCGACATATGACAAAAGCCTCTGAATGGAAAAAACACACATAACGCACAACATCAGCACCACGCGACCGGAGTATTGACAGGAAAATGCATAGATAAAAGCTTCGCGTCATGTTAAAGCGGCAAGGCACACCAATACTAGAATCCCTAGAGCTTCTTGGCTTCGAGCAAGTCACTTCTTCGAAGAAACATTGAAGTTGATCATACAACAGGTCAGCATCTCTTCCTCGGAAGATCTTTGCAATGAATGTTCCACCCATCCTCAACAAAGACAGTGTGATATTCAGAGCCTAGGAGGAAACAAAGGACATGATATGAGTTTTGGTCTGAGATAAACAACATCACAGGAGAAGGAGCCTCACAGCAAGCAGTAACTGGGCCTGAACAAACTCATCCAGATCATGCAGCCCGGTCACTATGAAGGTAGACCAGTCTCTCAAGTCACAAAGAGGGGGCTTTTCCTAGTTTCCGATGGGCACGAGTGGGCTTACCATCAGGCGCCCCATCGCAAACAACCAGATCGGCTTTTTCTCCCCCGAAACGTGAGACGATCGCACGGGCGGTCTCGACTTTGGTGATGTCACCTACGAGTTGATAGACGCCGGCCAAGGGTGCCATCGGCTGAAGGTCTACCGCCACTATTTTTGGAAGTCCATCCTCACGATTCCGGCTTTAGTGGCATTTGGGGAAAAAGTGTGCACGGTTAGTTGGCCGAAGCATTCTGGGTTGAAATTGTGATAGCGCACCCAAGCTTTTTAACTAGAACTTGACTCCAACTTCCAGGGGCAGCACATAAGTCAACGACTCGGTCAACTTTACCGTGAGGACCGTTGAAGATCTCGAAATGCTCGTCCAAGTGAAGCAATTTGTAGGCCGATCGAGCTCGATAACCTTCGGATTTACCTAATCGATAATAAATATCTCGCATGTCTAAAAAGTACGAGACGGCGCGTTAGATGGATTAACTTTAGCAGGTTGAAATGGAATTGTGGAAGAGGAGAGAGCACATACCCTTGCTGCACTTGCCCATTTGACCAATTGACTTTGGCTGCTTTCTTTCTGCCAAAGGGAGTCAGTGTCCGAGGCTTGTGGTAAAGCCCCACTCACTGTCAAATATGAATTTAGACTGTACCGCGGTACTCTAGTGGCCCTGTTCTGTCGTTGTGTAGCAGTTAGGGGATACAAACCGTTTGTTTTTGCCAGAATCCCAGAATCCCAAGTCGGACTTGGGTTTCTGGAACTCTGGCAAAATCTG
>KI572181.1:0-13718 GCA_000500245.1 Cronartium ribicola 11-2
TCAATGAACATCTGCGCCGCAAGATTTTTGATATCGGGACTATACTTGACCATCTATGAGATGTTGATGTGAATGGAGCGGGAAAGAAGTGGTGAGGGAGAGTCGGGGCCGAAGAGTCGAAAGGCAAGTGGAAGGAGGTCGAAGGAGAGGCGAGGGTGAAGGGATGTACCGGCGCCAAAATATGCTACAGAAGGTCTAGGATGGCCCTGCGCACGGACCATCTGCCAACAGCTCTCGAGGAGCTGATGACAATATTTTTGCAAACTACAGTAGCTGTTTAGAGTGGCCAGACAGGTCCAGCGTGGAAATACTTAAGTATCGGACACCCATTACAGACCTTCACCCAAGCTATCCCATGTCCAACCTCGAAATCGACCAGCTCAAGTCAAGCTTTACTCCTGTCGAGGAGATTCCGAAGGTAAGTCAGGCAGACAGTCGCACACAAATCTACCATCATCATCATCTAGCACTCAACCCTCTTGACTGGCCAACAGATCCATCATGACCTTCACAAGGCCTTCTCTGGTGGAGTGACTAAGACGTTGGAGTGGAGAACTCATGTCGGTTGAAGTTCATTCTTTCCCTAGTCGCTGCATGCCTGCTTTTAGAGAAGTACTGGTCTGTGAGGCCTGCAAACATGCCGCGGCCGGTGCCAGCTTGACATCCCTTGGTTCCAGCCTTGACAACGAACTAACGAGAACCATGCTCCTGGGTGACGACAGCAACTGAAGCAGCTGAGCTACCTTTTACAAGAGAACGAAATAGCTTTCGAAGAGGCCCTCGCGCGCGACGTGAGTCTGGTCGACCTTCCTTCGCCATATAGCTTGCCGCGCTAACCCCGATCGGCTGTTGCTTAGTTGGGCAGACCGAAGACGGAAAGCCATATTGGTGAACTGGTCGGGGTCCGTCACCAAGTCCACAACGCGCTGAGCAACCTCAAGAGTTGGCTCAAACCCCAGAATGTCAAGACCGATTTGACTTGGCTGATTGCACGCCCCAAGACGTACCGAGAACCGAAAGGTTTGGTCTTGATCATCGGTACTTGGAAGTATGTCATCCTCCCAGCTCCCTGTACAACATCACCTCCAACTGATCACAATTGGCTTCCTTGTAGCTACCCGGTCGCACTAACCATCAATCCGCTGATTGGGGCGATCGCGGGTGGGAACGCGGTGATGCTCAAGCTCTCGGAGCAATCGCCAGCCGTCGCTAACCTGCTCACCGTTCTTATCCCTCGTTACCTCGACTCCAAACACATCCGCGTCATTAACGGCACCATCCCACAAACTACCACTCTCCTCGGCCTCCACTTCGATCATATCTTCTTCACCGGCTCAATCAATGTCGGTAGGATCATTGCCAAAGCTGCTGCAGAGACTTTGACGCCGGTTACCCTTGAATTAGGTGGTAAAAGTCCAGCAATCGTCTTCGATGATGCCGATTTCGCTGTCACGGGCCGTCGACTGATCTGGGCCAAGGTGATGAATGCAGGCCAAACGTGTGTGGCACCAGACCATTTGTTGGTATCAAAGGAAAGCGAGCCAAAGTTGATCGAAAGTCTTAAACAAGCTATCCGGGACTTCTATCCACCCGCCCCAGCCGCTAATGGCCGACAGTCATCCAGAATTGTGAACGCGAGCCAGTTGGAGCGTCTAAAGGGCTTGCTGCGCGACACTTCTGGGGAGGTGGTGGCGACGGGTTTAGGGAAGGCGGAGGAAGAACTCGGGTTCCCGTTGACCATTGTGCGCAAGGTCACGAGCGAAGACGCTTTGATGAGGGACGAGATCTTCGGGCCTATCTTGCCTATCCTTACCTACGATTCGGTTCAGGATGTGTTTCCGACTATCGCTCGGGCTGAGCCCTTGGCGCTTTACGTTTTCACTTCTGACGATCGTAACTTCGAGCTCGGTGAGTCCCGCCCGTCAAGTCTCACGGAGAAGAAGTGATCGCTGCTTTTTATTTACCAACACATGCGCCTGTGCTAATCCCCCAGTCCGAGAGCAAACCAAGTCTGGTCAGCTCGTCAGGAATGACCTCTTGATCCAAGTTGCGATCCCAGGTCTGCCCTTCGGTGGCGTCGGCAAATCGGTATTCTGTGGTCTCAACTCTCACTTCTTTTGTCGTGTTACTGACTTTTACCCTTCATCAACAGGGTTCCGGGAACTATCATGGCCACTACTCCTTCCTCACCTTCACCTACGAGCGCGCTTCCGCCAACCTTTCCCCTTGGGCAGATGCACTTTTCAACTCGCGTTACCCTCCCTACACTACCGCTAAACTTTGGCTCTTCTCCGCTATCATGGGCCCACCCAAACTCGGGGGTCGCTCGGACCCAGACGGAGTGCCCACTGGCCGACCAAAAAAGCAGGGCTGGATGAGCCCTCGCGCAGCCTTCTCGGCGATCATCGTCGCGGCAGGCTTATGGTTGCTTAGACATAAGAATTTGAAGGTCGTGGCAAGCTCGTTGAGGCGCTCGATCGCTTAACCCTATTCCTTTTTCTCTCGTTTCCTGCATCATTGTCTTTCACATCCGTTATCAAAAAAGCTTTGTCAAAGCTGTATTATCCTCGCATAGCAACTTGCTCCCTTCGCTTTCGATCATTCATGCGAACGTTCTGTATCCGCTTTTTTGATTCGTCTTTCTCGTTCTTTGACACTGTAGATGCAGATAGTTGCCATGCATGTATATGTTGTGTTTGTGGAGGTGACTGTGATCACCAGAGAACCATGAGCAATATCTTATAATTCGTGAATTTCTTTTTTGTCCAAAGGTCAGGGCTGGATTCATTCATAATAGGTACTGTTGTTAAAACGTCCTCCTTGAATTCAGACCTGTGGGTCGGCCTGGTTTATAGACTTGGCTACAGCCGATAAAGGAACCTTATCACTTACAGAACCGGCAGGACTCACATCGAGTGCTTTCTGGTACCCGAGTTCAACAGCGTCGCGGGCCGGGATCGGCACTACTCGGTTTTTTCGGGTCGGAGCTCATCCGGACTTGACTCACTGACAGCAGCTCATGAGTGATATATGCAGCCAGCCCTTCCGAACACACTCAGTTAAATAATCTCTATAATCGAACATGGTTCTTGCCTTGAGGCCTGGAAGGTCTCTCGGTCAATTTGAGCTTGGTCAGTCGTAATCTTGCTTCGTTCCCACTAGTGCACTGGTCCACCGATATTAAGTAAGGATTTTATCCGTCTGGCGCTGTATGACAGGGACCTTATTATGGAACGTCCTCACACTTTTGCGATCGTCCCAAAATGCGTTTCCTAACGTTAAAGTATGCTGGGATGCACAAGTTGAGTTTTTTTGGTTTTCATTGATAATTTTTGGAATCCAGGGTCAAAGACTGATTTTTACTTACGCTTAGGAATCAGCTACAGGCTACATCCTTTTGTCAATTGCCTCTCCCCCAATTCAATTGCTGTTCGATGGTCGCACCCAACGTCTTATGTTAATCGAAGCATATCATCCGACCACCACGAACGGATCTTCCCGCAGCCGAGTTCCTTCAATAGGGGAGTGGATCAGCTACCGTAATCAGTTGATATCACTGGCAGTCGGTCCTAATGATCTTGGTATCACATTGCGAGTCATTCATCGTCAGTGCTCGTTGAATCAGCATGCCACCCTGATGCTTCCAGAAATCATCCAGTTCTCTAACCCGTATCTTGTCATCCCTTTGTGATCCGTTCACGCAGGGTTGTTTGGGCCTACTTACCCACCGTCACCTCATGTCGCACACGCGGATGAAACAGTGATTTCCTACCCCGGCGTGGCTTTCTCTTTTCACAATCAACTTCTGAATCGCGTCATACTATCCGTCCAACCTAATGAAGAGGACGGCGGAGAGGCTGATTGCAACGAGCTCTCTGAAGCTTACTACAAACCAAAGATGCCGGTCTGCCTGGACTCTATTGATGGGGACGTTGCATGTGCAGTCATAAGAGTACGCTCTTTCAGTCGAACTTTCGTGTAATGTGTGCGCCTACCCTACAACTTGGTTTGGAGCGATATCGCTCACAGCCTTTTCTTTGCACATTTGAATATTGTTTGTGTGGCAGCTGGGTAATCGTAGCCAATCTGAACGGACCATGGTCTGCTTCAGCTTCCATTTTTTTTCTCAAGCCAATCCCATACCCGATGTCAATATTGTCATTGGTCACACTACCTCTGAGGATATCATGTGCGATTTTGGTGCACCTCTGCGAACTTTTTGGAAAGAAGATGTTGGTCTTACCTTTCATTACGACAGTACTGTAGAAAATTATGCAATAATCGAGCTCATTTGTTGAAAATCGTAATCTTTGATAGGACCGTATGAAGATACATGCTCACCTCAGATCGCCTGGAAGGACTAATGGAATAGCTGACGAACGTAAGTATCCAAAAACCGAAAATAAACCCGCACAAGCAACTTGTTTTGACCGTAGACACCCATTTACTTAACCAGCAAATCCATATTTTATGTCTTACTTCAATCTTGGGGTTGATTTCCTGATTGATCCGATTTTAAACGTTGTCATTAAGGTGGTCCTACATTCCAACATTCCTGGCGAGGTGCTCTTTGCTAGATACTCGAGGTGTCCCTGGTCCATTCGCAGGCGTGAAGAATCGAATGCAGTATCGAGTCTTGACAAGGTTAGTTTAAGTGACTGCTCCACTTGCTCAACAGATGTTAAACTGCGCATTCTTTTAATATTCTGAACTGTTTCCTTATAAGCTAGTGTTCATCTGTAACCCGATGGCTCAAGGGCGAAGGGCCTACTCCAACAGGATCGCGTACGCCCTTGCTACCCGATTCGGGAGACCCACAAACCGACCCACCTCCTTGTGTAAAGCAACATAAGAGAGGTGCACGGCCTTCGCTATTTCCGAGTGAATTTAAGAGCCCTATAGCTGTCAGTCATGTGGAGCCAGCTATGGTTTTAGACCGAACCGCAGATGTGATTGACGAAGGGTTGACGCTACAGAAACCTACACGTGAGTGATCGGGGAGGCGTGTTCTGTTAGATTCATCACCTGGCTGATAATACATCTCCTAGGTCTTCTCGGGTTTGATGGAGCTGTGCTGGAGGTGACAGAGAATGATGATGTTGAGACGCTTTGGGTATTTTAGTGTAGTTCACACACGCACACGCACACACCCGCCTTTGTATCATGACCTGATGAAACCACACTTTTTTTCTGCGGCACGATGAATCGATTTCCACCAATTTTGGTTGTTGCTTGATGAATGGTGTTGTACTTTCAAATTGTTCTTGCAAACCTGTGTGTGTGTATGTATGCCCATTTCTACGGTCACATTGTCTATCTAGGAAAATGAAATTGTCTGAAAGTTGCAACCTCACTAAAAAAAAAGATGCTCCAATCTCTTAAGATGTTTATGGGAATGCATTCGATTGGTGGCATGAATGAGTTTGGCATTAATCACGGACAAAGAATGAGCGGGTGGGAAAGTTGCAATCCTTGATATATGCCAAAATCCAATGGTTGACGCGCCTCTCATGATAACGTCTTTCTAACCTACTATACAATTGATCATTTGATGATACAAAAAACTGAATCGAAAGCAAAAATAAAAATAAAAATAAAAAATGAAAGGTGTACACAAGATGATAGATTTCTTAACAGAACTGGCTATATCCCAGAGATACATTAGAAGCCCATCGTAAGAGGAGGTACTGTTATCACAACAAACGCAAGTTTTGAATCTTGACAAAATAGTCAAAAGTTCAAGTGATTGAAATTGAATATCTCCAGGATGTAGGTTTTTTTTTTTTTTTTGAGAAAGGAAGAGGGCATGAAAAACCAAAAACCATCTAGCTTAATTGAGCGCCAAATCGGAGGTAGTATTATTGATTTGAAGAGGATACAACCCGCGAGTCCGGTAAAAGCGTCACTGCGATTCTCAAGCTATAAGATCTCAGCGGTAGGTCATCTTATGTGAAGTATCCTCTCGTTGCATCTAAGATGAACGTATGAAAAGACCTCTTTACGGCGATAAATTGAACCGACGGTGAGGCCGAACGCCTGATACCGATTTCTGACGGAACTCATCCAAGCTTTGCTCCCAGTTCCTACTTACTTGTCGGCAGATTCGCTTAGTCTCAGGGACAAATACTCGACAGAAAGCTTGAGTAATTACATCCCGAGCCACATCTGCAGTCTGGCCAAAGGTAAAAGAAGATGAGAAGTCGTGTAATTTTTGTTTGAGCCTATCTTGGACCTCAAGTTTCTTGACGGAAACTAATGGCCCCGCATTTGCGAAATCAGACACCATCGATTCTCGATTTGCCTCGCGCTCGTCAAGAAGTTGTAACGCTTGATTTGTCCGCACCTCCACAGACTTTTCAAGCCCTCCTGCTTTGAATTTGTTTCTGAGAGCATCATGCGCGGTCGTCGATCCCGAATATGCCATCCAATAAAGCACATCTACTACTTGTACCTGTTGTTCTGGGCTCTCCTCCAGTCTCTTCAAAACTTGAGGTCCAAAAAATGTGGTGAATATATCGGCCTTGCCCTCCAATGACTTATCAGTCTCCAACATTCGAACGAGGTGTTCGGTATGTTCAGCTTTTGAGCGCTTCATTTGTTTTACAATAACTGACATGTCCACGGCAGTCACTACATAGTTTTCATTCAGTTCGCAAGGATTTTCCCGAGTTTCATATAGAAGAGGAAATTTGTGGAGGGATATAGAGTAGATTGATTACATGATCAGCACGTTCTTGGCGACTCTTATCGGTGGGCAGACATGGAAAATAAGCATACATCTTTTGTGGGAACTGGCGGTTGCAACGTCGGCCTCACTGATACCATCTAGAGCTTTTGAGTCTCTCAAAGCCTTACTCTCTGCGTGTGATTCGGTCGGTTAAATTGGGCCACAAGTCAATACGTAAGCTGATGGAGTGACGGCTTAGAAGTGATGATGTTTTTTGATTTTAAGGCCGTCTCTAAATTTCAAAAAGCGCGTGAACTTACCTATGTCATCTGAAAGTACGCCACCGTGTGAAACTTTCTTGACTTGTGAGAATTTGGCGTTATCAAGCTTTGATGCCTTGTTCCATGACCAACGAAAGCCTCCTAATCTGCGCATAGGAAACCATTTCTTCATCTCGGCTGACAGAGGCAAAGTATTTCCATTTGGAGGAGCTATCGAGGCGCCTTTCCCACCCGCTATTCTATTGTGACTTCGCAATCCTGGCTTTAGTTTAAGAACTTTCTTTTTGTTTCGGGTTTTTACGAGTCGAAATCTGGATATGGGAAGTTTATCGTGGACTTTTATTGAATTCTGCGCTAAATTATCAGCTTTGGCAAAATCGAGGTCTTCCTTGCCAAGTGGATGCCTGGTATTTACAAGAGACTTTGGCTCGAGTGCTACATCAGGATCGACGGGTTTTAGCTGTTGAACCTGTGGTTCTTTCAAAGTCTGTGATTTTTCGTTGGGAAGGAGGCGTATGCGTTTTTTGGGACGTTCTTCGAGAGTACGTGGTCGAGGGTGTGGCGAGTACTTGCGGAACAATTGCTGAACTTTGCTCCTCTGAGGACGAGTCTTGACCAGTAGATTCTGCATTAGCCAGAGTATTTTTAGCCGTGTAAATGGATCGTGCTTCAGCCCTTCTCCACGTTCATAATTGAGAACATATCGACTCATAGCCTGGAGTGTTGTTGCAGTTGACCATCTGGGGGGTGTGGGTGGGGTGGTTTTCCGTCTATCGACTTAGAACAGAGTGCGCTTTGTATCAGCTAAAGGTTTTTGTGAGCAACAGAATGAAGAGCAGAAAAAAAAAATAGATAAAGAAATATGGATAGTATTGAATTAATACAAAATTGAGACGGATGATGACTCTTCAGCCTGACATCAAGAACTCTGGTAAATCTGTGATGGACTGTTACTATATTACAATTGATTGACGAAGCGGCATATGACCTCTTTGGTATCAAATTAAAAATAAAAAAAACTTTAAAGGATGCGCTTCATTTTATTTTCTGCGACTGAAGTAGGGAATGATATGGGGGCAAAATGATGAATGAGAAACTCACAAAATTTCTGCAAGCGGCTATCCAATTTGACCCAGGCCTTTGAAAGTTGTTTCCAAACTTTTCGAGCTCGCTTTACTAATTTCCACCGGGTTACCTCGAAACGATGTACTACCCGATTCCAAAAAACCTTCCTCATGGGGATTCTAGGAGGCTTCGGAGGTCTAGGCATCGGTCGGGGTCTTGGATATAGTCGTGAGCTCGTCCGAGTGGCTTGGTAAGAACTGGGATCTGACGTTTGCGATATATCAACTTCACGTGATGATGGCCTGAGCATGGCCCTACTTTCGGATATTCCATTTATTCCTTCCATATCTTTGAGGGGTTGAAAGGCGAGGCTAATGGCCAGGCTAAAGTGACCAAAAACACATAAAGTGATGAGCAACATCCAAACAATTGTGACACAAGCCATCAATCAGGTGCGCATGTTCACTCGCTCCTCATTTGCGCCACAATCGACCGAAATCGCTTCGTCGCTGTCACAAGAAGACACTCCGGAGTATCGAAAGCTCTCTTATTCAAAGAAAGAAAGAGTGTCTTGATGTTTTTGTTGGCAAGAAGACTGTTTTGGTTTTTGCTTACAGGACTGTGGATGAGGAGAAAGAATGTGTCGTACTGCGTTCATCGACCTTCGGGATAGGTTAGTTTATTGTTCCGTGCACGAGAAGACGCTCGAAGCACACTCACAGAGCGGATTATATGGTGATTATAAATGTGATCCCTACGTGACCACTATACTCTAGTCCATCCTAACTTGTTTCAGAGTAGGGCGGATAATTAGAAGCATCAGTTCAAGATTGTCCGAAGAGAGGAAGTGCGGATGCGGACGGACAGGCCATTACACTTTCACCTCATGAAACACCAGACCCACTCTGCCTCAGTTATCGGAAGTTTGTATGTACCTCCCCCGAATCGACGCGGAGTCCGATCCGGGATGTGAACCTTGCAATCTAAGTACACCACGGGGGCAGGTGGACCGGGCCGAGACGGTCGATTGCCAACGAGCTGAGGTCGTCGACCAACTGTGGCGGGTCGACCGTCCCCAATGGGACACAAGGATGGAACCATATGAGGATCGTGAAAGCCATTCATCCTCATATCGACCTCGTGTCAAAATGATATTGATATGCGGTCGATCTCACATCGCCATCTGAGCTCACCAGCCAGATCAGTCGGGGCTCGAATCTGCTTGCTCACAGCCATTCAGGCTTGCATTGAGGGCAGCTCAGAATAGCCAGCTCAGACTAAAAGACTGCTAGCTTCTGACTGCTCTTGCAGCAAGCCAGAAAGTTGATCATAGCTCAAAATGAAGCTTACAAAATGAGTGTTTTGATTACAAAGCTAACAAATGGTATGAACACTAAGCTACTGTGACAAGTGTAGAGTCGCACTTGTGAGAGATGCATGATGAGACTATAAGACAGTAGAGAGAAGAAGTAACAACTGGAGAATAGCAAACAGTAAGGAGGAAGGTTTCTTACAAATCCAACCTACGAAGAGCTGTAGACCCTCTTGATGACAAGGGAGAAGGGATTAGCTGGAGAGCAACACAGCCAGGAGCTCACCAAAACTAGATTGGTCTAAAAATGGTCTCAATGTCTTTGAGCACATCCCAAAAACTGGAAGTAGTGTTAAACAGGGTTTAAGATTCTATTGAAGGGAATGAGAGAGGAGAAGGAGGAACAATCAGCCAGAAACCAACCACCTGCAAGGAAGGAGAATACTTACCTAAACAGGATTGAATTGAGAACACTCCATGTTGACATCATTGAGGGCGTCCAAAGGCACTGGAAACAGTTGGTTAGAAGTTGAAGGAGAGATGTGACCACAGCTGGGCCGAGAAATGGAAGATGGGAGGTGATTGGACATGAGAGGGTGAGGGAGGTCTGATCGGATGGAGAGTGGTTTAAAAGGAGGAGGAGAGGGCTTCTCTCACTCGCCGATGACGTCTTATAAACCCCAAGATGAGTCATTGGGGTTTGGTCTAAAACCCTTTATGACTCCTCAGGGGAACTGGGGACTTGTCATCTCCCTTTCAATCTGGCCAAAAAAGCAAATGACTGCTTCCGAATGGTCTCAGATTCAATCTCAGGTTGATGACTCAGGTCGCCACTTTCAAGACCGGTATGTACTTACCGCGATCTTGAGCCGTCGATGCCCTCCGTTGACTTCAAGCCGAGCACGGACTACTTGAGAGTGGCCGAATTGGGTTGCAGGGATGGTCAACCATTGGACCATCCTGCGCCCACAGGCGTACTGAGACCTGTCTCAGAACGGTCAAACCGATGGACCACTAGCGGCGCGTCAAAAAAAGAAAAAGAAAAAAAAGTGTCCCCGTGGTGTAGGGATAACCGACCCACTTTTTAATACACCACGGGGGTGGTTCGACCGTTCAGGGACGGTTGGTGAGACAACCGTCATCAAACGGTCATCATGCGCTAACTTGACAAAAGTCCAATCGTACCGGACAAGTCCTCGCCGCCTCGTTCCTTAGCGAGGACTTAGTCCTCAAAAATTGCCAGGAACGTTAGGGACTTGGCGAAGTTAGAGAGCTCGAGATAACTTGGTCGTGCCCTCAATTCTCGGTCTTGTAACCAAGTTCAAACCAATTTCAAACCGTTGATGAATCGGTCGAGAGCTCACTCATCAAATGGTTGGCCCAGCCGACCACGCTGACCCGGTCGATCACAGGTCGGGTTTGAACCCTGTTTTGATCAGTCGCACGACGGTTGGTGGGTGTCAAAAAAAAGTGCCACTGTGGTGTATATTGCAAGAAGTTGTACGAAACAGCGGATTTAAATTTATAGTTCAGCAGCATGATTTACATGCGCAGGCAGTGGGCGCGACCTGAGGTGCGTGTCAGAGAAATCAGGTAGTCACCTCTCTCGCCTCGCTCGCGCAACTGGCCCGTAGGCGTAGGGAATCTCCTGTCAAAGATGGATGAAGACGGAAGTCCGAGCCGGAGGGAGCTAAGGAATATAGAGAGCTACGTATAGGCATATGCTTGTAGCTGCATGTACAGGCTGTCTAAGTACTGTAACCCTGTATACCCCCATACCTTAAACAGTGCGAAGCTTCACCCTCCGGCTTACCCCGAGGCCGAAAAAGCGATGACAACTTACAAGTATCAGGGTTAGCCCCGAACCAAAACGCTACCATCGTCATCAGGAGACCTTCTGAATGCTTGTTCGAATGAGCGCATAACGATTTATAAAGACTTGTGACGCGTTTTCTATGTCACCCCACGTCCCCAGAAAGCTATCAGGCCTCCAACGACAAATCTTAGCTTGCTATAAATCATGTTTAAAGGTCATCAGTACTAAACCACCAGTTTGCTATTTTATTTTTCATGTTCAAACTGGCTATTCAAGTTTGATTTTGAACTTCATTCCTTCTATTCTTTTTTTTTTTTTTTTTTCTGGATCAGGATAGTAGACCTAATTGGTTTAGATTCATCGCTCACCAATTTCATCAACCTGCACCAGACTTCTTCACGATCGAATACAAACTCAGGCGGGCCTTAACTCAACTCGAGCTCTATCGATCATCGAGCGTACGTGAGATCAAGTGTCCGGTTGAAGCGCTCCATGTGCCATTAGGTTGGGTCGCTAAAGGTGGCAAGAAGAAATAGGAGCAAGGAAACGTCCGATAACTTTTGGGCTGTAGATTCTTCTACCTTTCCCTTCATATCATCATTTTTTTTATTTTTTTATTATTATTAGAATCTTACAATTTGGATGGATCAAAGATGGTTATATTATTATGACATTGTGCTGCACATGAAAAAAAAAAAAAAAAATCTTGACCAAAAAGTACACATGTCTTATTTTTGCTTACTTTCTTCAACTTTGATCATCAATTCACACAACCTTAGTAAATTCATGCTCAGGAAGAGATCTACACCCTACAATATTACACTCAAGTGGGCTCAAACAGGTTTGTAATTATTTAGTCCTAAAAATTTGAGTGACAGACAACAACAAAAATCTGATAAAGTATACAGGTCTATGCAAATAACATATGGCTTGTGTTACAATTAGATTCTTGACGAACTCGTGAAATCAAATTATGACAAGTTTTTCCTTAATGCGTCATTTTTGTCAAGTTTGGGGGGGAGATGAACCATCAATTTTTCTCCAAAGTTTTTGCCTAAATGGGAAGGAAACCCTAGTTCAGTTTAAACTCAAAGTTCCTTGACCACGACCTTTCTAACAGCCTGGTATCTTCATTACAATATCTAAGTAAACAAAGACACAGGTCCACTTTTGAAGTTTGAATCATTAACACGGAACACAGAAGGGGGAGAAGGACGAGGAATGTTGCAATGCCTGTTCGTTAAATTTGACTAGATACATCAAACATCTACAGCGATAGAAAAGAAGGAGTAAAAATAAAAGAAATGCAGGAGCCACATACATGAAGCCATGTATGGGTCTTAAAGACGTATTATCCAAGAAAGCTTTAGACAAGAAAATCAAACAAAAGTAGACCTCAAACACCTTGAACGACTTGGTTCTTCTTGTTCTCTAATCAAGTAATTTAATTAGCCCCAGCCCACTCACCGCGCCCCATTCTGAGCCGAGTTCTTCTCTGCTCTCACAATCCTAAAGCGTTCTTTCCACCACGTCCGATCCTCTGCCCCTACCCACTTCACGCCCAGAGCCTCACGCACTGATCTGCTTCGCGCCAACGTCCGTACCTCTGCCCTCCGAACTTCCTCGAGCCCCGACCGCTCGATCCATCCCATTAAACGCCCGAACTCCTTATCCTCGTCTGCAGAGAAATATACCACTCGTTCCCGCTGGTCTTCAGTCATCAGTGAGCGCACTCGAACCTTCATTAAGCGGTCATGACCTGTTTCAAAAAAGAAAGGAAAAAAAAATCAGCCTGGTCAGGTTTTTTCTCTTCATTGAAGAACAAGAGCATGTACCTGATTCTCCCGAGTGGTCTTCAACGCCTAAGACCTTACAGATCCCAATCTCCTCCACTAATTGGTATCTAACTGCTGATCCTTTCTTGGAGGCCGCCCGTTTCCGCCGAAGCGTCTCTGTCACCTTTGTATTGAGGATCACCATCACATCCGTAAACACAAACACTGACACTTTAGTCTCCTTTCCCGTTCCTACACCCAAAAACCTTGCTGAGCCCGAAGTTCGCGTAGCTCGGCGGACGAGGGATGGGGATGGGGAGGGCAGTGAGGGTACAAGCTCAGGCGAGGTAGGGAAGCACCCGGACTGGTCCGGGGGTGTTTGGGGAACTTCATCCGAGTAGGAACTGGAGCAATCGGTGCGCGTGCTTGTGATCGTGCTCCCACCAAACTCGCTCTCGTTCGAGAATTGGGAGAGTGGCCGGGGACGACGTTGGTGTGGCGGGGGCGCGAGCTTGTTCGTAGAAACCTGCACCTGTCTGAGGAAGCCCTGACCTAGCAGCTTGCGATCACGGATGGCGAGCTTGAGTGTGGGTACCGGGACGGGTTTGATTTGGGCCTCAAGCGCCTTTGTGCGTTCGTAGTCGTCCTCGCGCCCTTTGACCTCTTGCATCACTCGAATTATCTCGTCTGTTGCGTCGAGCAGCGCGATGGTCGATAGATGGTCTACGTGCATCGGAGGCGTCAAGTCTCGCAGTTGCTACAGACAGAATGAGGAAGAATCAGTCCCGTGTTCGTAAAGGGG
>KI572185.1:7047-21306 GCA_000500245.1 Cronartium ribicola 11-2
CATGTATTGGGTCACACACTGTGCTGCCTCATCTAAAACTGACTGTCCCCATCTGGTGGAATGGAAGGCAGAAGGTCTGGAGCTTTGACTATGAGCCTTGGCCTCTCTCTTCTTTAATAACAGCATTGGTGGTACTGTAGGCTTGTGGTTTTCCCTATTACTCATCTCTTTCTCATTACATCATTCATTTGTAATCTGGTGAATCTTCTTGTTTCTCTCGTGACTTGGTGACTTGTCTAATTTCTCTTACTCTCAGTCTCTATAAATACTTGTCTCTCTCTCGTGTACTTTCCTTTATTCATCTTATTATTCAACCATTATCATTTTACTATCATCAGAACTATTATTCCTTAAATACTAGCCTCGAGAAATTATCATCATCTACCTTTTTGCTTTGATTATTAACACCTTTCTTAGAGCCTCTTTGAAGATATCTTTCTCTCTCTAGTCCTATTTGTTGGACTTGGGTTTTCATCTTTCCTTCTCTCTCCATCAGTCCCCAGGATCTTTGCCTCACCTGTGGTGCTGAGTGTGTTGCCATCCAGACCTCTGTTGACTCTAACACTATTAAGGAGTCTAGTCTCATGATTTGTAAGTCTTGATTGACTTATTTCTCTTTTCTTATATCAGAAGTAATCACTATATTATAATAAGGGCTTACTGGTGTGTAATATAGTCTACTTCCTGACAAAGCCTATAAGCATTTGGGACAACCCAGGGGATAAAATTGGATCAAAAAAAATGGACATCTGTCCAAATTAAATTGTTTAAATTGTCCAAGAGCAATCCAGAAAATTCATCAAAGAGCCTTCCAGGAATTTCTAAGCTGTTTTGAGTTTGATAATTTTTTTCAAAGAGTTTAAGTGGGTATTACACTTGTGGGTAGGTGGGAAAATGAAGGTCTAGAGGATAAATGTTACAAATGTTGGTTCTGTATGTAATAGTGTCTCCAAAATTCTGAAAAAAGCCTCAATATTTTTAGGCCTATTGAAGAACTGTTACAAGGAATCTGAGACCTTTTTTTAGATGTTTAAGGCATGTTTTATTCACAAAGCAGTACCCCTTTTTTGATTGAAAATGCTGGCTAATATAGCTGCAATGTGTTACAGATGAAGTATGTGAGGAGAAAGTTATAAAGTTCCTAAGAAACTTCCCACAGTTTCTGAAAAGGTCCTACAGAGTTCATGATTCTTTCAGATTTTTTGAGACACTATTACATATAGAACCAATGTATGTAAAATTTCTTTTTGAGAATTTCTTTTTTCCCACCTACCAACAATTGTAAGGCTTACTGAAACTCCTTGGGAAAAAAAAATAAAGATCAACACAGCTTAAAAATTTATGGAAGGATCTTTGATTATTTTTTTGGGTTTTTTCTTGCAAAATTGAAGTAACATAATTTGGACATATGTTTACTTTCTGATCCAAGTTTATCCCCTGGGTTCTCCCAGATGCTTATTGATTTCATCCCTATATTTTGTCCACAAAATGTTTTGTAAAATAAAGCCCTTTCTTCAGCATTGCAACAATTATTCATGATTTTTCAGGTTTTTTTTTCAGACACATTCAAAGGTTTCTTCTCTCAGTTTGAGAGAAAAGCAGATGATTCAAGCTTAAAGAGACCTGGGGTATCAGGTCAGTACAAAGAGTGCTTGTGGGCTAAAAGGCCAGAGTGCTACATAGAGCTAAAGAAAAAGGTAGGAAGACCTGTGCCAAAGGCAGCAGGGACTGAACAGAGTAGTAATGTAGAGAGAAAAGATTCTAAGAAAAATAAAAGATAATGATAAATATGAGAACACTGTGTATAGAGATGATGAAGAGAAAGACTTACAAATTACTTTAATTCAATGAGGAAACAGGAATCTGAGAAGTGTGGATAGGTATACATATATAGTTGTTTCATGCTGAACAGACTTATTTCAAATGCAGCCTGCAAGGCTCATAATCAAGCCACATTTGGCTTATTCCCTTTAGAGAAAAGAAAGCTCACAAGTCTCAGGACTTGTTCCATACACGCACACATCCAAGCTCAAGTCAAACAGAACTTAGTCCTCACACACATCCTACTCAAGCATGCAAACAAGCTGCTTATTACCAGAGAGTTACACACATAACAAAGAAAGTCCTTGAAAGTAAATTATCCTAACACAGTTACATTCCAAAAAATGGCCTTTTTGCCATTTTTCCAGCAATGATTCTTTTTCCCATTTGGGAATTTACTTAATGCCCGCAGTGTAAGACACTATATAGGCTACCATAGGAGCAACCCTTCAATTGAATCCCCAGTTCCAAGGACATGCAATTTTTAATTTTTTTTGAAGAAAAATATGTTCTTGATTGGCAGAAGACATTTTGTAAAAATGTCCGCACTTATATGACTAGTAGGATTCTATTTTTTTTTTTTTTTTGTTGAATTCACATAAAAAGTTGTATTTAACATCAATGCACTTAGTTCTTGACAGATCCTGAGGATTATCAGCTAAAGCTATAGCACCTTGATTAAGACCTTTTGAGGAAGAAGGAGTATCAACAGTCTTACCCAATTTGCATGAAGACACATCCAGACCAGATCTTGATCACCTTTTTACATTTCCAATAATCTTCCTCAGAAGAAGAATTCAAAAAACTAGTTTTTTTTTTTTTAGTTTTCCACTTAACACACACATCACCTTATAAAGGACAGTAGCCAGTAGTTGATATTTGAGTGTAAGGATATCCTTCAAATTCTGTATCCATAAAAGCAGTTGGTGTAGCAATTTGACCCCCAAGCACTAAAGAACAATTTATAGTGCCGCAAAGACAACACAAGACTTGTTCATAAGCTACCCAATGAGTATTCCCAGGCTTTTCTAAAATTTGAGAGAGTTGAGATATGACAAAAGCTTAGTTGGGTCTTGTTTCTTGAACCAAATAACCCAATATCCCTACAGCATGATAATAGCTTGTCTTCGAAGAATTCAATTGATATATTTTTTCATCTAGAGCAGGGAGAAGATGGGTATTAAGAATCATTGTAGAGCCAACTTGAGTTGAATTTTGCATTTTAATTCCAGCTAAGATCTCACAAATTTGTTGACTTTGAGAAAGAGAAATAGTACAATTTTTCCAGTCTCTGATGACCTTCATGGCCATTATAAACTTACAGCCCCTAAATCTTTTCTCTCAAATTCTTATGAAATCAATTTCTTGAATCAAGTCACATCATGACTAATTATGGTGAGATCATCAACTTGAATTTGTACAAAACAAAAACAGTTTTCAGCCCTGAGCATAATTATGCCATGGGCTAAACAAGTATATTTCATCTCATACTCAGTTTTGAGAGTAGATCAAATCTGATATTTACTATCAAGAGTATAAATAAAAAGTGTACTTAGGATATTAATTTCATTATTTCAGAAATGGATTATACTTGTGAAAATGACCTTAGTACCATTTTGAACCTTAATGTTACAATGCGTACTTCCTCTAGGAGAAACAAGGCTCTCCAAGTATCCACCCAACTGCCACATATGTGTAACCACTGTAAAGATAGAGACACAGGGAGCCTAAGAACAGTTTTAAATCTGTCCTCTCTTTTGTGGAAAGGACAGAATCATCACCTCATTACTTCCACACAAAATAGCTATACTTTAAACCAGTATTTTGACCCACATCATCTATGATACTTTAGGAGTCTTAGTAAAGATTGTTTGTCGTTATTCTCTGAGTTTCTAGTTGTGTTCAACTACTTCTTTCTGAGCTGGGAATGATTTCCTTGTGATTATTTCCCTAAATTCATTTGCTATATCCTATTACTCTCCAAACTCAACATTTCTAGACTCCTAGAAGTAAAAGAAGGGTAAGTCTGGTCTTGTCATCTTTTTTAGAGAATTCCTGTGCTCCAGGATGAAGATCCTAACAGTACTCGGGAGCTTTTCAGCTCACTATAATTGGGTTACAATTTCCTGATATGCTGAATGCACACCGATAAGATTCTACCTTGTTTGAGTAATTGCCTCCTCTGCACTTGAGAGAGAGAAGAAAAGTGAGGCTATCATACTCATCCTTTTGGGCCAGGCATTTTTGTGATAAACATCTGACTTAATCAATTCCCTGTAACTTTTTTGATCTTTTTATTTTTACTCTGGCTGACACCATTCAGGATCTCACAAGAAGAAAATGCAGGGATTAGAAGGAGTGCATTCAAAGTTAACCTTTTTAAAAGAAACCTTTCAATTACCCATTCCAGTTTCAAGGTGCCTGATCCAAGCCATAAAGAGATTGATTGATTGAGAATGTGTTAGGATTGGCACCCGGAATTGTCATCCCTTTTGGAGCTGATAAGTATAATGTCTCCTTGGGTACTGCATGAAGAAAAAGCTCCTACTACATACATCTGATCTATGTTCATGTCTTCATTGGAACCCAAAGCTAATGTAGCCCTTAAAGAAACTAAAAAACCAGTATGAGCACAATTTTCATTGTGACCTTATCCTTTCTTTTGAGCATAACCCCGAGCACAAAGCCTAGCCTTATATTTAATTACTTCTCTGTCTTCATCTAAATTCATCTTAAAACACCCAAAAAGTCCGGATGGTTTTCAAGTGTTGCAATGAACAAGGCTAGAACAGCAGAACACGGGGAGTGTGAGTTCGTGGAAGGATGAGGAAAGGATCCTGCCACGGCTGCTGCTCTAGGTGACTGACTACACAGATGTCACAAGAGATGTCACAGGAGATGCAAAATATGAGAGACAGGTGGGAAAGCACAAAGAGAGAAAAACACAGAAAACTCAACATCAAGCCAGGAGGTAAATTTACTATCTCCCAAACTTGTCTTTCTACCATTGTTTCAAGTTCCAAGCTGATAGCTCCAACCCATTCTATTCTATCCTCACAAGTAATCGCTTCATCATACGATTGAGGAATTCTTAACAATACTGTTTTATGTGCGCATGGTTTCTTTTTTTGAGACGTAGCAGCTCTTTTTTAAGAACCTTCAATCATGTTAGTAGGATCAATAGAACTAGAAATATCACGTAGAGTTGAAGCCGAAGCCAGTTGCCAAGTCCACTTTTTTACTTTGGCAGGATTTTTCTGACAACTTCAAAAAACATCTGATTACTGATGTCAACATTTTGAGGTTCAATTGGTGGTCAAAGTTTGAGTCTGACATTGGAATCATTGTCAGAGAAATCACAGATTTTTCAACCACTTCTTTGATCTGATTGTCATTATTGAACAGCAAAGGTTCAGTAACATCATCAACAATTTCAAACTCGTCATCATCCTCCATGAAGTTCCACATATCATCTTTTCAATCACTTCCCCCCAAAAAAAATCATTGAAGTTTACATCATAACTATCAACTAGAAAACCATCATCAAGACAAACACAATAATAGTAATGTACAACTTGATGACCTAATAAAATTCCTTTTCTAGAAGTATTGTCAAATTTACCATTGCGAAGATGCTCAGGATTTAGGACATAAGCCCTACACCAAAAGGGAAGGAGATCTGAAGTATCATAATGATGTTTGTGCCAGATTTCATAAGGAGTTGTGTGATTATGTTTTGGCATCAGAGTCACATTTTTGAGGAAGACAGTAGTTGAGACTGCCTTTCCCCAGACTTCAATAGGAAAATGAGCATGTTGAAGAAGTCCTCTAGGTCGTTTAGTGGTCGTTTGATTGCCTCTTTCCGCTGCACTGTTCTCTGAGGGACTGTAGGGAGCCAAAAATTTCATGGTTGTTGTATTATCTTTTAAAAACTTTCGAAACTTTTTTGACACATACTCTTCCCCATGATCATTGACAAGAGAGACGATTGTTTGATTATGAAAAGTTTCTACTTTGTGCTTGAACTATACACAGCAACTAAAAGTTTCTGATTCTGAAACAATAATGAATATATATATATATATATATTGATATGAAGTACAGGCGTCTGTGAGTTTAAGACAGTAAGAAGTTCCTCCAATGGATGGAGTTGCAATCTTCCCACTCAGGTCACTATTTATACAGTCGAGAGGAATGACAAAAACAGAGTACACCCAGGACAGTCAGCGCACGGTTGCAGCTTTTGAACAAGAGCGGTTTCGGTGGAGGAAGTAGTCGAGGAGGCAGAAGATTCGTCCTTGGTCTCTGCCTTTGCAGCTTTCTTTTTGAAGTTTTTGAAAGGCTTCTTTTATGGATGCAATTGATAACAGACTGCCTTTGAATTTGAAGCTAGATTGTTATGTTTTCCGTTCTTACAGTATTCAAATGGGCCGGAAAGACAAGCAGATATTGCAATAGCGTTGGAAGTCTTCTTCTTACAATTAGCAACCTGATCAACAATGTGAGTATCAAGATTGTCTAAAATGATCTTATTAGTAAGCGGATGTTTTTCATGAAGAATTTAAATGGTATTTATTGACTCTGGAAGCTTGCTAACCATAATTTTGGGGAGATACTTTTGGTTTATATCACATCCAACAGCGAGCCTCTCGGTTACAGTTTAACAAAGTTCAGTGACAAAAGGTGATAGACTATCAAATGGAAGGCGAAGAACAGAGAGAGAAAGACAGCGACTTGATTATCCTTCTCCTGAGAACGATATTTTTTGGTGATAACTTGCCATAAGGCTTTTGGATTAGAAAAATGAGCATCAGTTGCAAAGAGAATCTTATTTTTATTGTTGAGTTGCTGGACGATGATTCCAGCTGCCTCCGATTTAGCAGCTGTATGAGTAGCAAGAAGAGTTAAATCAATCAGATCCTCAACATTGGCTTTGCGATTGATCTGAGAATACAACAAATGTTCACTGAGATCTGCACAAATTGAAATCCTCCAAAACGTAAAAGTCTTGTCGGTGAGTTGATTAGGAATACGCTTGGTCGTTGCAACAGTGATTGTCATTGTTGATATTACGATGTTGATGCCGTAGCTGTTATGCTGGGCTCATTACCAATAGAAGGAGAGGCTCTCTGAGGACGGGATCTTGGAAGAGTCAAGGTAAACATCATGTAAGGACACGGAAACTGGACGATACGACCAAAGCTCAGAGGAAACTGGTGAAGGGAGAATGAGCACAAAACAATTTGGTGAAGAAGAAGAAAGTAGAGGAAACAACCACAACAAGTCTTCTCAAGAAGAGAACCCCCCACCTCTGACAATACCGCCGTCAACCTGCCACCAACCCACCTCTAGAACCAAATCCACACCGCCCTCACCCCCACCCACAATCTCAACACCCCTCAACACCCCAAAATCCTGTACTCACTTCAAACCTAGATTCTCCATGTATCATTTGTCCCGACATCCACTGCTCTCTTTCCCTCACTTCCTTTGGGCGCGTATCATTTTCTTTCTCCCTGTGGAGCCAGAATTAGCCGATGCTGCCCAAGCCCCGCTGATGTGAGCCGGGATCTACCGTCTCACCCCCTCAGCTAAGTTAGCCCCCTCAGAGACTTTAAGAGGTCTTGCCAACCCACTTCAGGAACATCGTCCTGTGCCTAAGAAGGTCCACCCAGCCTTGCCCGTCTGGTGTGGTAGGACTGGCTCACATCAGTTGGGTAAGGAAAGCCGAAGCTTACCTCTGCTTAGCACCCCGTGGACTCTCTCTTCACTTTATGCTCCAATATTTCTCTTCTGTCATGTTATGCCCGATCTTTCTCTACTTTTCATTTACTTTTCTCCTCTTCCTCAAACCGCCCGTGTAGTACTAGTCACACCCAGTCACAAGCATCGACGCACCTTATCTAGTTTAAGCATACCCTTGTTACTTAGTGTTGTCTGTACCCTTACAAGGGAGGTAACGCACTCAAAATATTTTAATTTTTTTTAAAAAAAAAAAAAAAAAGAAAGTAGAGAACCCAAATGATCATTGCTCTTTCACATGTCACAGTCAGCAGCACAGCTTTGTTGTCAAGCGGGCTTAGGAATCACCATGTTACGTCTTATAGGCCAATGAGTAACCAAATGAAAAGAGAAACAGATGTTTCAAATGTAAGACAGTATATAAGCCACCATGTGAGAAACCCTCCAATTGCCTTGCCTGCCTGGTGTTGTAGGACTGGCTCTCCCTAGCTTGGTGAGGAACGTGAAGGCTCTTCTCTGCTTAGCACCCCGTGGACTCTCAATTTCGCTTATTTATCTCAAATTATGCCCTAAATGTCCTTATGCCTATTGCCCAAGACTTACTATTAGTAGTTACCCAGCCATGAACCACTTGTTGTTCACCCTGCGTTGTATAGCCTCAGCTATAGACATACTTGTTTTCTTTACCAGTGTTTTTTTTTTTACTCTTATGGAGGAGATAACGCACTATATTTTATTTATTTATTACAAAAATGATTTTCCCACCGTGTAACCAGCCACGGCGTGACTTTGATCCTGTGGAATCCAGCTTTGGGGGATCCTGAGAGGTCCCAAGTCCCAGGCAGTGGTCCTGGTAAACCTGGCAGGGGTTAGCAAGGAAAAACAGGTTAAGTTTGACTTGCTGGAGCTCATTGAACAGCAGTTCACACCGGACTTAACAACAGGATTCCGGTAAGGGTGGGCTTACGATTGGACTTTGTGAAGTTCGACTTCTGTCGCAGCATGTTGTTAGCGTAAGTCTCAGGTAAGTCTTTCTCTCTCTATGTGAATTGATAAAGTTTCATACCAAGCCCCCCTCGGCCCCGGCATCTAGCCCGATGATTTATTGCCGTGCTTGCTTGATCCGGCCGAACATTTGCCTTCGATGGTCAAGGCATGGAACCTCAAATTCACCGCGGTCATCCGGATTCAAATTCTGAACCGCACTTCAAAAAAACACAGAGGAAGCGCACCGCACGAATTCCTCATTCACTTCCGTCAGATCCGGTCCGGGCATACCGGTGGGCTGATTGATAATCGTTGGTGTGTGACCAGCGCCACAGAACCACCATATCAATTCCAATCCAGCGGACTCGAAGGCTTGAATGTGGGAATGCCAACAGAATGATTCCACAACTTTCCTCCACTCACTCCTTCGTCATAAGACATGTATTTAATGGTATTCAAAGCTCCAGAAGCGGGTTCCAGAAAGGCTCCCAGAAGTCACACTAGGTCACCGTCTAAGAAGACCTGTATTTCCCTGTATTTGTCAAACTCTGGAAGTACAGGGCCAAAGTGATGCTATAATGTGGTCCTTTCTTTGGACCGGCAGAAGATCCTTGGGGTCGCTTCTGGAACCGGCTTCTTGAGCTAAATATGTACCATTGCTTGACCTGTGTCACACCGGCAAAATGTTGATTTGGAATTTCCCCTGCAAAAGTACGGCGGTACATGTAGTGACCCCCACCAATTCATTCAACAGTCCATGCGCGGTTTCTTTGCTTTTCGACATTGCCACCATCGATGTCTCTCAATCTGTGAAAATGAAAAAAATCGCGACACCTTGGGAGCACATGGAATCTACACATTCATCTCAGAATATATCAAGTGCTGTCCACGTTCTTGTAAAGGCTGAATAGGGCAAGACAGGACAAGGCCCACTGCAAGCTCTTACCTGAGTGACCACTTGACTATCTTCTTCGCCCCTTTGCCCCTTTTCAGAAGATCCGACAAACAACGTACATCTTGACTCCGGGAACCAACAAGTCTCATTGCGCCACGATCCTCAGAGATGCACTTTATTGTGGCTTAGGAAATTGGTATGCGACTTGCTGAATACCAATGAAAACTCCCCATAGCGGAACGCCGAACATTCATTTAAGCTGATGGTTTTGCGAACTTCTGAGCCATTCCAAGGAGAGAGTAGGAGCGTACCCTGGTCAATGGGGTTCTTCGCACCCCTAGCTGAGGTTATGGGGCTAAAGCAGCCCACAGTTTCCGATGTTGACCATGGCTTGATCACGTTCGTCTGGCCACTTTCTTTTTCACCTGAAGAAGACAGGTGCTTTGATTGTGAGTCGTGACTTAAAAATGAGGGAATACTTCTTGAACCAGGGACGAAACGTATGAGTTTTTTTTTGATTTTTTTTTTGCGATTTGATTTTTTTCGAGTGCTATTGCTTTAACATTCCGCACTATGGAAACTAGATATGATATCGGTAAAACAACACTACAGCTTATCTGGGTGTCTCTTATCGTCGTTGAACCTGACTTTCAGGTTTATCAATCCGCCTAATCATACAACCCGTGGCATCCCTCACGATCAACAAAGCATCCTTTCCTGTTTGATTTTTCTTGGGCTGTAAGAGGCTCTCATGCTCATCCACAAATCTGGCGATACTGTACTACGTGCATACGGTACATTATGGACTGAAGAAAGGCTGTTTGAACCTTGACCCTCGCTCCGTATACAACAATCATTAATCACCTCCGACTTTCCCCACCCTCGAAGTTTGCATGACAGCCACTTCCAGTATATACAACCAACAACTTTGGGCGCGAAACCGAAGAGAAAAATAAAAAAAAAATGTTTATGACGTCGAGAAGGATGTTCACGGCGCTAACAAAGCTGCGGTAATTCAAAATCCACAACAAATTCAATCCTATTTACAAAGTAATTACGGAATGGTCCATAGAATGAGAACTGAAGAATGAGTAACAAAGGAGGTCTGGATTGAAATACAGTGGAAAGCTGCCGAAGATAGCATTTAAAGGCTGAATACCCCTGGCAGATAAACAAGTGGGAGTCAAAAAACCTGCCTTGGTCAAATTTTCCCTTCCCAACTACGATACATACGGCGAAGTCTTGTCCCTATACGGATGCTCAAGAATATAACAGTTCATATATTAGTTCTTTAAAATACTAAGGACTCCTCCCGCCCTCGACAACGTCTTCCTGCCTTCTTATTATTTTTTTATCTTTCCACCCGACTTTGTCTTGCAGTCTTCATATCTAGTAGAGCCACAACTTGAGACTCCCGTATCTAAGGGGCGACCAGACTCCGTTACCTGAAAAACCATTTCACTCGCGCAAAATATCCTATACTTTCGCAGCTATATCCAAGCCTCGGAAGCTCATTTATTTGGTCTGCCGTAGTCTTTCGTCGGCTAAAAACACTTCTGGCGCGATGAATGGCAAGTCTCACAAATTGCGAGAAATCCACGGAGTGTGCACGTTTTGCTTAGAGAATGTGAGTACAACTTGATAAGAAAATCCTCCATCTGTCCACAGAGGCAAGTTTGCTGGAGTCACGATTGTTCAGAAGCTAGTGCCTTGTCATGTGCTCTTTGATCTATGGACGCTGGGGTCAACAGAATTTCACTTTAAGTATCTTCCGCCACTCAGCAAAGCCTAATTATCCGACAGCCTCCGTATCCTCTAATGACTACCCATTCTCACACTTTTTTTGTCAAACGGACACTAATCAATTTTTCCTGATCATTATTTCCGCAGATTTCTCGCATCACTATAGCCCTCACGGTAATTCTAATCGGATCCACCAGATCAGTTCAAACCGTATACTTCACCGCGGGGATGTATGTTTGTGGCTTCGGGGCAAAAGCTTTACAGCGGTGTCTTCGACAAGCTCGGCCAAAGGCCAGCAATAAGAGCAGTTGAGTTCCATCTTCAATGTATTCTTTTTCGGGGGGGGGGGTTTCAAATTCCTCACGCATTCCTCATGACGAGTTTGAGTTCATTAACGCAATAGCTTTCTTTGACTTTATCAACATATCAGAGGGCTGATGCAAGTTTTGTGTGCTTTGTTTTAATCTTTTCCGTGTCGGCCGTTGATACTTTTCTTTACAGGTTACGGTATGCCATCAGCTCATTCATCCACAGTCTGCTATCTGGCAGTGTACACCACGTTATGTGCAGCCTCGGGCGAGTTGGCAGGCGGTTTGGCAGGCTGGAAATTTCTGAGCGGGAACCCGGAGTTCGAGCTGAAGTCTGAAGCCCGAATGACGACCAGTTGGTTTATTGCCTTTGTCGTATCTGGCGTGGCCAGTTCGGTTTGTTGGTCGCGGTATTATTTCTGTGAGTAGATGGACTTCCGCGACCCTTTTTGTCAATTCTCCGATTTCTGTTGCCACACGTTGTTTAACTCGCTGCAATATGTATAACGCCAATGAGTAACATGTTGAACTAATTCTCAAAACTGTCATCACTTCTCAAGCACATCATACTCCGGTACAGATAGGCGTCGGCCTAATCTACGGTTTTTGTTTTGCGACTATCTGGTTTGGCTTATGCCATCAATCAATCATGTCTCTCCTATTACAAAGGTTGCCTACGAATTTGATAGCTGGTTTCACGAAGCTCTTCCTAATCACTCCGTCTTTCCAATCCAGTGGTTTTGGGATTGTTTCATATCATTAGACCGAATAAATCAGTTCAACTCCACAGCCCACTCCCGCTTTGATCAACTCACTATCCTCTCCTGCATTTAGTCACTAGTTTTTCTGTTGAATTCTATTATGTAGTCACATTTTATAAAAATCCTTGCTTTTTTTATTCTACTACCTATACCATCAGTTACAAAAAAGCGGCTGACAATAGAGATGATGAAAGCACGGGCTTTGAATGTTTGTTGTAGTAACGTGCGTCACAACCTAGTGGCGAGGGAAAGGTACATCTCACTCAAAGCCAAGTTAAGGCATTAGTATATAAATGATTGCTGTCTCATAAAATCTCTTGTATTTTTACCTTCAAAGTCTATGTCATTCCGCTTTCAGTGAGAGCCTTACGAGCTTTCACAAAGAGAACCTTCTTTTTTTCAAATTGTTTCATCAAGTCCCATCAAATTTGTTAGGTCAAATGATTTGGATCAGTATTTGGACAGGGTGGCATTACCAGTACCATATAGTTCTTGATTCCCCCCAAAAAACTGATTGATACAGTTGATACCCCGGAAGACTTGTGTGTATAGTTGAGTGCGATAAGATATATGCCTGGTAGACCATACTTGTGAGGGTAATAAAACAACTCTGTACGCAGATAAAAAGTCATGAGGCTGCGGAGAAAGGGACAGAGAGTTAGTCTAGTTGAGGGGTTGAATACTCTCATGACTAAACAGAAAGGCAGCAGAGAACTCAAAGCTATATAGGGACAGAGCACAGACACAAATAGTCTACATTGACTATGGTAGAAGTGTGATAAGTCGGAGAAAGGTGAGACCATGCCATTCAATGACTTTACTGTAGCCCGTAGAAGCTGGCAAAAAAAAAACAATCAGCACCATTCCTGCCATCTCATCACTTTGTGATACTACCAGAAACAGCCAACAGTCACCTCTTCCCTGACTAAACACAGACACGGGGATTTTTCGGGAGCTGGAACTTGATGGATGGTTTGATATCCTTTAGTTGAATAAAAAGTTAAGCAATTTTAAAAAAAAAAATTAAAAAAATTAAAAAGAAAAAGCCGGCAAAATAAAACTGGATCAATAGGTAAAACATCTAAAAATACCGGAACCCTACACTACCTGAATCATTTGTTTTTCCTGATGGGTAAATTATTCAATACCTCTGTCATTATTTGGGGTAAATTTAATGACAAAAGTATTTAATCATTCATCTGTGAGGAAAAACAAATGATTCACATTGCGCTATTATCCCGAATAATCCATACCTCCAATTCTGAAAAAAAAAAAAACTCAGAAAATTCAATGGTTTTACTGGGGGTGGGAGAAAGGTGACCTAGGCCTGGTTTAAGCATTAAAATTGGAGTTTTTTAGTTTTGACCCTGCTGAAAACATTTTTTTTGGAATGCAAGACAGGTCTTGTGAATGATTATCAGATTATAAATAACAAAAAACACAAATAAATCCATTATCTCTGATTTCATTACAACAATTCCAAGTGATTTGAAAAATAAATAGGTTGCCAACATTCAACAAAATTCTGATACCTGGAAATTAAAGCACAAGGATTATAAGGAACCCCTGCAAGATCCTATTTCTCTAGTAATACCAGTAAACAAGGATCCTTGCTCCTGGTTCTCTTGAGTGTGGCATACCACCAGAGTCATTCTAAAATACAGTGAATTTCCCACAGCTTTTCAGATAAAATTCCACAAACAGTATTTACATGCCAGGGCTTGGTGTCAAGAGTGCCAATATACCAGAGCAAGGGTCTACACAAATCAAAGCTACCAAGTGAGGTTTTGATACTTATCAGTTTTGAGATGTAGTTCATTGTATGCTTACAAGATGTATCACCACAGTATGAGGGAACTGTTGAGTTGACTCCATAAGCACATCTACACATATAGAAAGCACCTATGGCAGTCACAAGTGTCTGTAGCCTAGTGGTAAAAGGCAGCACTCTAGTATGTGTCTTGGCTATCATGCTGAGGTTGTGGGTTCAAATCCCACCAGA
>KI572188.1:18323-33328 GCA_000500245.1 Cronartium ribicola 11-2
AAAAAGCCCAAACATGAGGCTGGAAACAGGAATAAAACCAGGTTTTTGTCCAAAAACATAGGTATCTTGGAGAAGTGAAGTCCTTTTCCTCCAGTTTAAAAACTTTTAACTTACACAATGTGAATTTTTTTCTTTGCAGATAAATGATTAAATGCCTTTGTCATTACTTTTACCCAAACAAAAATGACAAAGCAATTAAACAATTTACCCATCAGGAAAAAAAAACAAATGTTTAATGTAGTGTTAGAGATCATATAAGAATAGGTTTGCCAGCTCACCAGGCAGCTATATTCCCATATCAAGGGTCAACCTCCCCATGTTGAAAAAAACATGCACATTGAAATGCCAAAAAAACTTCATCCACAATCCCATTGCATAAAACCCCTGCACCCGAGAACAGCTCTCTCCCCCTTGCAAGCAAGAAGCCCACCAATTCAGAAGATGCTGCCAATAAAACTTCCCCTATGGTAATCAAACCAGCTTCTTCATGAAGTTTGATGGTTTAGCTCACACCATGAAGTCTTCATCATCTGATCTCAAACTCCCTCAAGTTTTTAATGCTGATGATGCCTGCTGTGAGAATTTCAACATCAACAATCCCAACCAAGCAAAAAAGAAATGAGTTGACACAAGTCTTGGTCCCACTTGCAAACACCACCAACAAAAAATTCATTGCATGGAAGCATGCTATGTGATGCAGATATTCTGGAAATGAAATAAAAGTGAAGAGGCAAGCAAAGACCTTTGGAAGTGTTTCCAAAACCATCAGTCCAAATGATAACATTCTTCTTTCATCAATTATCCAAACCCCAGCTTTGTTTGTTCTATGTAAACAAAACACACATTGGATTGTGAACAGTAGGAGTACAATGGAAACCCCTATCAAGTGTTCAACTAAAAAAAAAAAAAAAAAAAACTTTTGCTTTGCTCACTCAGCCAACCAGATTTTGGTGGTTCAAATTACTATTCCTTAATCATGGCAAAAATCTAATGATTTATGGCTCTCCTAAAACTTCCAATTTTCTTCATCTATAATAAACCCAAAAAAGAAGGTGCAAAAAAAAAGGAGGTGCTGGTGCTAGATATTTAATTTAAATAGATGTTGTATATAGGGACCTACTTTCACAAAGAATTACAAGTCCTAGAAAGCCTTTTTTTTGTCACCTTTACATGATATTTTCAAAGGAGGTTGGAAAATGCTTGATACTAGCCAAAAAGAAAAAAAAAAAGAGAAAGAGGAAGTACTTACAAAAAAGCATTGAAATTCAGGATTTTTGAAAAAAAAAAAAAAAAAAATGAAATCCAATCAAAGGTTTTCAAATTTTCATCAGTGAACTCTGTAGGGGTATTCAAGGGTCCTATACTGTGATCACAGTAAGAATTTCAGTGGATGAACGCATGATGGGACTCTGGCACCTGTATGTTACCACATACTCTATGGTGGTGCCTGGTGATGTACAGAAAAAAAAAATGCCATAAGGTATTTTCCCCAGACTTGTCCCCATCCTGTAAAAGGTTGGATGCTCCAACATTACCCATAGTGTCATTATCCCAATTGAGATTTGACTCTATGTTTGTAGTGGGTATGTAATTTGGCAGATACTAGAGTTAAATTTCATTACTTCCAGTAACTCAATAGTTTGAAGATAGGCCAAGGTCCCAAGCTTCCTCTTTCAACAAAAAATGAAAGTTCAAGGAAGGCTCAAAAATCAGAGACAACATTTTTTCTTTCAAAAATACAATGTGTCACTCAGCATTAACTAGCAATCTAAATTCCTTTCTGACCTGCTATCACTTAGCCCTGACCAGAATAGGCTTTCCTTGTATATTTTCCTCTATTCTTTTTTTTAAAAATGAAACTAAATTGCTTTGGATTTCAGAAACCTAAAACAAGTCCCAAGGCTATGATGGAGTCTCGGACACAGTATCAAACTAGAACACCATTGAGCTTCTTTTAAATTGCTCGCCATTTTAAATCAGAGTGTTCACAACGCCGCGGCTACCTCAATTTATCATGGTGCTTGTTTTCTGAAGCAGCAGGATTTTTTGATGTTGTTTTGCCAAATATCCCCCTCAGCCGCCCTCAAAAACAGTGGTAAAGAAGTATATTTCCATTAATTTCAAAATTTGAAGGAACAAATACGGATCTCGGAGAGTGAGAGTAGAGGTATCTTTCCAACCATTTCATTTTAAATTACACATCATTTTTCATTTCATGAAAGCCAGACAACTAACTAACTAGACTGACCAACAAGTCACATATCTTCACATTGACATCCACACTCTTACATCAGACAAACATTGTATTAGAATTTAGTGTAATGTTACGAGTAAGTTTTCCCTGTCACACCACAAAATGTACAAACTCAAACCTTGTATATCTCATTCCTATAGACCTAACACTCATACTCACAGATATACTGACAGACACGACACGCCTCGAGAAAATTTCCCTCATCAATCATTTCTTATTACTTTTTTGATTGGTCAGGTGAGATTCTCTCGAGGTGTGAAGTAGAGCAATGTTGTGGTGCCTAACCACTTCTCGTGCTTGTCTGTCACATTGTTTCAAAACTTTGAGAGAAAAAAAAAAACAAGACTTGAGATCCATACAGAATGTCCATCAAAAGTGACATTTGATGACTTGAAGCTTCAAAATAACAATGCGTGTATAAAAAATATCTGAGTACAAGAAAGGAGGATGATCATAAAGAAATAAAGACAAAGGAACTCTCAAAAGCCACAATCACAACATACTCCATTTATGGTCGTGAAAAGCATATAGCTCAGAAGGCGCAGAGCTGATAGAGTAAGACTTTGGAAGATATGAAATAATAATGATAAAAAAACAGCTTCCGTTCCAAAAACTTTCGAGTGGCTCCAATACGAATGAACAAAGACCCATTGACTGCTTGGTTTTTTTTTTTTCTTTTTTCTTTTTTTTTTTTTTTGCTTTACAAAAAAAAGATGATACATAAGTGACCAATCAATAATTTTTATTACTGTGAATCACGGAATATACTCACTTTCACTCTCACAAAACCAACTTCATAAAGTTCCAACCACTCGCCAAGTATTTTGAACGCGAGAAAACTTATGTTTTCCAAACCCATACACTATTCCATCGCCCGATGAGAATGTTGGCCAAGTGTTCCACCTTTGATACTCGGGGTATACGTATAAAGAACTGATGGAACCTGGATAATTATTGACGAAGTAAACGACTCCGTTATAAGTGTAAAACACTCTACCAGAAGTGTCACGCCAGAGGTTAAGAGGTCCCCAGGCCGTAGTCAATGTAGGATAGACACCTCCGAGATTGAATGCCGTGGGAGAAATTTGTTTTGTCTCGATACGTTCACTTTTTTGCGTGGTTTCTGAAAACAAAAAGGGTTTTCCAAGAAAAAAAAAACCCTGAACAGCCAATTCTTGTATGTACGATTAAAGAAGAGGAACTGGTGCTTTACCATCGGCCATAGTAACATTTAAAACTAAGAAGAAACCGAGAATGACCAAGAATACTCCATTGAGACGCATTTTTTGATAAGATTCAAGCAAGAGATAAGACGATGTAATGGTTTTTTTTAGGAGTTCACTAGATGTAAGTATTTATGAAGTAAAGGTAGTGATGAGCTGATGAGTAGATTGATTTTAGTTGTCCCTTTTTATACCTTTATTCCAAGCTCATTTTTTTTCTCCTTGGAATTCACGCTGGCCTCAGCTTTCATCTGCTTTGAAAGTATCCGTTGAATGACGTGATCCTGAACGGCGGTGCACGTCTTCGTTTACAGGAACACTTGGCCAAACTTGAGGTTGGAGACGTAACACCCGATGACCTCCACTATCATGGTGTCCCCATGCCTTGTTTAGGTTCGCCTTTGGATCGTTTAGAACAAAGTAGGCCGAATCCACCTGTCATCAATCAAAATGTCTTAGGGCTGGGATCTGACGGTGGCGATGCCATAAGACTGCTTGTGACCTATCAATCAGTGTTGATTGTTTGATCGGTAAAGTCCCTTATCGGTTACCTTCATGAGCCGGCCTCAATTGATCCTGTAATGCAGTGATTTGTAAACGTGCAAGGCTGATGGGAGTTTGTGATAGTCACATGAACTACGTTGAGTCGAAGTAAATCTGATCAGATTCCCGGCAAGGTCAATTCTGGTTGAAGTCGAACGTGACGATGATTTCCTTGTGAATCGAAGTGAGTCCATCAAGGAGAGTGTGTCGATGACAGAGGCGCGGCAGAGGAGAGTGGGGAAAGAAAAGGGCAGACGGGCAAGTACCGCGGGATAGTGTATGCGGGTATACGTCCAAGGCCGGTGAAATGGGATGTGATCTCGTCGGCCGCGATCGGTCTATTCGGGCTTCGTTGGGCGACTTGGTCATTTGCTGATCACAAGATTATTAGGGTACGTTATACAAACCAAACCAAACACAACACCGAACGTTGAGGTATCCAAATAATCCACTGACCATCCGCCAACCCAATCTCTTCGGTCTAGATCTGTTCGTCAACAAGCAGATGACGAATCCTAAGCCCAAGTGCACCCTATCTTTCATCGTCACGGTTTCCTTCCTATCTGTCAGAGGGCGAAAATTGACTTGGCATGGCTCGTCTTGTTCAAGCTTTGGATATGACGAATGTGAACTAACTTGACCAAGTCCAAGTTCCTCAGCATTTTTGAGAGAAAGGGAAGCTTGAAGGACTAGTCCAGGGTGCTCAATAACCCCACTGTAACACTATCAAGGGACGAGGACGTCACACGAACAACTTACCTTCGTCAAGTTCCCTCTTGTCTCAACAGTCAGTGGTAGTCAGTTTTTTTTTAAAAAAAAAACTCATACTTTATTGTATTACTTAAGCCGTGAGGCTATTTAAAAACACTAATCATCCCCACCAGTATGTAAGACCCTGTTGGCTGTTCCGGGGAAAGGTATAGGGCTGCCTCTTTGGCTCTCAAACTACTAGGTTAATACAAGTATGCGGTGCTGCTATGCTAATGTGTTTGTAGTTTGTGGGGATGCGGGAGTTCTTGGGAAGAGTCTCATCAGAGATCTTTTCCCACACCTAGCGGATTTTAAGCCCCCGGATGTCCTTACCACATCTGGTAATTACGGGGAAGGCTTGAGGGTTATGAAGGCTGGCTTTGTTTGGTTTGATTTGAGCTTTTTAAAGTTAGTTTAGGAATTCTTGAGGTTGATCCGTGAACCTAGTACAGATATGAAAAGAAAGTATTCAATAGTTTTAACACCCTCCTGGCAGTTGCATGGTGGGTCAGTAAGTTGTTTAAAGCGGTTCAGATATTGATTGAGGTGAATGTGGTTAGATCTCAACTGTCTTATCGCTACAATTCCATGTTGAGGTCGGCAATGGCGGTGAGAGGGGACTCAGGGCTTGGAGTTTATCCCAGGCGTTTTGTTTCTGATGATGTGAAGCTGTTTGTTTCTGTGGTAGTTAGATGTCAGAGGGGGCAATGAAAGTCAATTACTTAGGCTTTAATGTTGAATCTCTTTTTGAAATTGGCTTGAACGCGGTCAAGTGTATTGCACGGGCCCTTGATTGATCCCACATCTGCACAACTCGGTCACCTCCTTTAAAAGCTCACATTTGCCTTGTTGTTGTACTATGGCTTCAGCTGTGGCCCGAGTCTGATGGTGCAGGTCACTCGTACAACCAAGTACCGGTCAAGCAGATACATACCATAGCTGCGCAGAAATTTATTCCAACCTTCAGAATCCATGGCTATGAGGCCTTATGAAGTGAGATAGAAAGTGGTATAATCAAACTGAACTCCGGACTTCCTGCAGACACGATTAAGAAGTTGTCGGTAAGGGCACAGTATGGTGGCTATGTCAAAACGTAAGAGGCTCCGGATCGGGTTTTGTTGTCAATTCGACCCCGCGGAGTCAACTTTCAACAAGAACAAAAACATGAAAATGGAGAAAAAAGAGTCAGTTAATACATTTTTGGAATGCCGTTGACACAGGTGTCCCCAAAATGTCCTCGGATCCCAAAATTGGATGAGTTTTGGACCCCAACAAAAAATTCGGGTTTTTGACCCCGTTTCTTGCTTTTTGACACTAGCCACCATGGTGTACAATTTCATATTTTTCTAAAATGCTCACTCAGCCAGGTCCGATCGACATAAGCTGCTTTTTGCAAATCAGAGAAAAAAAAAGAAAGATTACAAGACGACGCCACAACCGAAAGAGGCTACCACAAGATAAACAACCACTTCTAGCACTTTTGACTTGGGTCAAATAACCATGAAAAGTATCAAATACGCAAAAATATTGCCTTGGACCTGGCAGAAAGAATTGATCAACGAACATCCAAGGCGCTGATATTGTTGTTGGTCCCCAGAATGTTAGAAAATGTCTTTCGCATTTGATCCCACTCATTTTCTTTCGGTAAAGCAAGGTCGCCAATGTCCTTTGGTGGCCGATCACGAAAACAAGACTTGTGAGCCTACTGCTAGAGATCTATTCTGCAAGGAACCTATGAGCTTACGTATACATATACTTTTCCGTCGCTACACCCGATAGCCACCTTCTTACCCTCTCGCTTGTCCCATGCCAACTTGTTTAGGCCTTTTGGTTGAGCAGGATTTACAGCTGTTGACACGGTTGGGACCTGGATAAAAGAGATACAAACAGTCAACACCCACGCGTTCACCATCACTTACCACCCTACCATCGTGTTCCTTACCTCAATGTCCGAATTCAAATTCCACAAATTGAACTTCCCCGAGCCATCAACAGTGCCGAAGACTGCAGGGTGAGCAGGATGCCATCGTACATCGAAAATGTAGTCATCTGCTTCCTCGAATGAATGTAAAGGGGAAACTGCATTCGTTGGATTAGCACTTGCAGACGAAGCTGATTTCGAGACGCCAGTGTTGGTGGCATGCCGGGGTAGAGTCCGACTTGTCGAATTCACTGTATCAGACGTTTGCCCAGTCTCGGTCTTCGTATTGGTTCCTCGGGGACGCCACAATTTGACAGTCCAATCCTAGAACAATTACCCACCAGTGCATAGATAGATTGTTAGTGATGTTGGTAACCCGACAACTTTGTCTAGATTTTGTTCAAAGGAGGCTTACAACTCCACAAGTCAAAAACAAGTCGCTAAAGTCTACAGGACCACTCATGGGGTGGAAATCGATGCCCAGGACCGGTCCCGAATGTCCCTTGTAAACTACGGTTTGATTCAGACCCGACTTCAAGCCGGCTCGATCGAACCGATTGGCCTCGTATATATTGCCTTCTTCGGTCCCAAACCATAAGGTGTTCACTTCATTTGCGGGGAGACTAAAACAGGTCGGACTCATTTCATCGGTGCGATGATGTCCCGGGTTCAAAACCTCGATCAGATCCTGGGGCTGAGCCAACATATCCAACACCCATGAGCAGATGGTGCCGTCGGTAGAGATTGAGAGTAAGTTGTGCGAGTTCTGGGTGCCAACTATAGATATTGAAGAGACCGGATGCGTGTGACCCGATGAGGAAAGAGGCGTCTTCAGGACCGGGAGCTGTTTTCGTTGCCGGATGTCCCAAATTAGGATTTGGCCTGAATATGTGCCTCCTATCACAAGATTAGGGTGAAATGGTGAGAAAGTAACGGAGAGTACATCCGACTGGAAAGATTGCATAAAACAGAATCCAGGGTATATCTTCAGTTAGCTCCCATGCTGCTGTCCCTACTTGTTCACTTCGAATCGGGTTATAATTAGAAACGGTATAAACGCACCTGTGAGTGAAAGGTATATTCTGGTCGATCAAGAAGGTGTAAGTTCCAAATGCAAACTATTCCATCGGGCTCATTGATCCCGCTCGGATTCTTGTTATATGAAGCAAGGCTGAGCTCGGGGTTCTGACACACAAGATAGTGAAGTCGTTCGTCAGTAGAGCCGCTGGTACAATGACTGCTCTTAGCGAAAAAAAAAAAAAAATGCAAAAAACATACTTTCGAAGACCAGTCCAGATCCGTCACACTGCGGTTCTTGAGCAATCTTTCGTCGTAAAACACACACGTCTGTTTGACCCTTTTGCCTTCACGATCATCACTTAGGGGAAAATCCAACGCGGGATTCAGGGGAAGGCTGCGCATAAACATAGATCACACGAGCAAGGCTTGACTCACGCTCCGTCTTCATCGCCGAAATTGATAGAGTAGTCCTTAAGATAGTCATAACCGTCTGATAAAGCTCGTTGAATGATTTTGGAGGAGGATTCTAAAAAGTCGTTGAACTCGACGGCAGAATAAAGGGACGCGAGCGAATTTGGATCTAAGCCTATGTGCGGAGAGATAATGTCAATAGGTTGAAAACGAGAATCTTATCATCTTTGTCTAGTGGCTGCAGAGCCGAAGCGTTTGGAAGTGAAAAGAGCGAGATGAGAGATAATGAAGGAGAGAAAAACCTCTCAACCTGTCCTCTTCCAACTCTTTCTCCAGTCTGCGTGCCTCTTCCTTAATCTCTTTGTCGAGCTGAATTCTCTCAGCCTCGATTTCTTTTATCAACCGCATTCTCATCTCGTCTTCATTGGCGTTCGAAGTTGATACACTTCCATCCTGACCATTAATCGTATGCGGAGAATGCGTGGATGTTGATGTACTAGTGGATTCTGTCTGGACAGATTTCTGGTACACTAGTCGGGGCTGAATAGACGTGGACTCGCTCAACAACGTCCATATAAATAACCAAAGTATTGCATGAGTGAATCACACTGACTTTAGCTTTGATTTCATACAAATCTTGCGATGCGTCAGTGAAGACGGGAAGAGCGGAGAGCGGAGAGCTGGTGTTGGGGTTGCGATGATCAGCACTCTTCCTTTCAGGATCCAATAGTTGATTTAAAGTGACATGACAAACTTGAACGCACGTTCCGGTGACGGCAGTCGAATCTGAGCGCTCCAGAGACGGAGCTTGATGACTTGGCTGAGGATCGGCCTCAGTGCCCGTGAGCTGACCACCTGAGTGACTGCCTTGACTTGATCGTCTGTCGACGCTGAAGCGCCCACCCAAAGCATGACTCCTTCCGCCCGATGAAGGTAGAGCACCTGGTTGGCCGGGTGAGATCAGTCCTGACGATGTTGATGGGGAGCCGGATGGACTGAGCAAATCAGAGACGAGCATATCGATTTCTGCTCTAGTCGGCCGAGCATGATGAACAGACGTTGCTGCTGGTGTCTACATGCATCGTAAAATGAGCTCAGTCAAGGGTCATCAAGATAAGACCTGAGACCAGATAGCACACTACAGAGCCCGATCCACGCTCCTCGTCCAACCGATTCTTTCTCTCCTCGCGTGCCCGGCGAAGTTCGGCTATTGACAAGTATAGCCACAATTTCGAAAGCGGAAGCGTAGTTTGAGTTAGTTCATTTCAAGGCCATTGGAGAAGTGGGTGAAAACTTGCTTACCAAGTTTTGCGCGCTTTTCTTCGATATCCTGTCGTCGTCGATCCATTGCCAATTGGAATGTGCAGATCGGGGTCCTGATAAAAATGGATTTCGTGGACCACGCTGGTCGACCTTTAACTGGACGGATTCCTCGAAGCTCTACAGAGTGGTGTGCATCAGAGCTCATGCGGGCACCGAGCCGAGGGCTGCCAATGCGCGACTTTGTGTGCGCCGGTACATGACGATGCGGACAGCCTAGCCCCGCCTCTACTATTCTCATTCCCTCCTATCACTCGGGTAAAGCACCACTTGTTGATAGAACAAAGACACTAGATCAAGTCTACTAGTTGATCCACTAATGTAACCATGGAAAATAAGTAGAACTAGATAACTTCAAGGGTTCTCTCTACTGAATCAAGGTGAAACCACAAAATTGTGAGCACTTACTAGGATTCAGAGCATCTATAAAAGAGCATCCTTTTTCTCATGATAAATCCACATCATCACTTATCACTTCAACAAATAAATAACATACTTACAAGTAATTTTATCAACATACACCTCCATATATTCCAAGGATTATTAGTAGAGTTGTTTGTTTCATTTCTAGAAACTCTCTGTCACGATCACCCTTCTTTCTTGCATTATTTGAGTGATATCTTTTGTGGTTAAGCTTCTAGATCTGTATTTACATCCAATATCTCTAAAAACTTGAAAATTCCTCCTTCTAGAAGTAAGATAAGAGTCAGTAGGATTTTTTACCTTTTTCTACAAAATTTATACATGTTTCTGAATCAAGTAATAACAAATGTAACACTCCATGTTGATATATTACCTTGAGTTAATCATTCCCTGCTACACTGAATGAGTGTTTGCTTAAATATCACCTAGATTTATTGTCATGGCCAATAAGAGATAGTGAAGAGAAAGTCATTAATTCTTTCCTTCTGTTAAGCCTGATAAATTCAGATAAGGCTTGATGAATCATCTTTGTGACTAGATTCACTTGATTGCCATTCCATAGTAGCTAGTCTTATATTTTGTAATTATTACACCCTTTCTTTGAGAGCTAGGATGAAAAAAGCAGCTTTCATAAATGCATATTAGTAGGATCATTAGTGAAATAAAAAGCACCTCTTATGTAATAGTATAAAATAGAATTAAATACTCAAAAGGATTGGTATATGTTGGTGTATGAGACTTTTTCTTTCAGTTTTCAAGCTTTAAGGCAAAAGTAGCTCAACCCTCTTGTATAAATGTCTCCTAAAAGTTTCATCTTTGGAATTATCATTTGGATGGGTCACAGTGGGTTTTATAAATTAAAACAGATAGTCTACTAATAGTAAAATGTCAAAAAGAGGGGTATTTTTGTATTGGGTATGGAATAAATGATGAAGGAGTGGACCTATAGGTTAAAACAGAGGGGAATTACTGTTGGGGTGTTGTAAGTGTGCTTCCATGTTGTATCACCATTCACAGTCTAAGGGAGCTGTTGAGTTGAGTTGAACCATGTGATAGCCATTACACCTGCAAGCCTGGCAGTCACCAAGTGTGCGTAGCTCAGTGGTTAGAGCATCCCTCTGGATTGAGGCGGTCATGGGTTTGAATCCCATTGCACACATCTTTCTTGTCCTAAAAATCACTGGTTCAGAGACAGATGAGGTGCTGTGGTGGCATAATTTCATCTTTTGATGGAGTTTTGTGTGGTTTATTCAGGGTAAATGGGATATTCTCATTATTCTCATTTGTTTATCATTAGGCAAGCTGTGTGAAGGAGCTACATTGAAGCTTGGAGGGATCAATCAAAGTTTTAGACCAGAAGGTGAAGAATAGGAATATGGGGTCTCATTGTTGGGGAATGGGAACTGAAGGAATGATGTCACTCTGAAGACAAGAAGAGGGACTTGAGGCATTAAGGAAAGAAAGTTGTACTGATAAGAAGGGTCTGAAACCATACTGTGGATAGGATGGGGTGGTCTGTTTTGTGGTCTGAAAATTTGGTGTGGTTTTGTGGCTTGTGAGTGTGTTTGTTATATGTGCTGATTGAGGAACAGGTGGGTTTTTGTGGTTTTCTCATGTGTAACTTGGCTGTGGAGTTTGATAAAGTGGATTACTGTGAGGTCCCTAGTTTTTTCTCACTTTTCTGTTTGTGGAAAAGGTACCAATTTTTTCTCTAGTTGTGGCTCTTGAATATATAAGCCAGCCATGTGCTTTTTCCTATTCTTGCCTTTTTCTTGGCTGTCAGACCTGAAGTATAGCATAGTAGCATTTAGTTTTTAGTGATCTGATAAATAATGAAGAATTCTTTTAGAGTATTTCAGTCCTTAGTGTCCATGAACTTTATTCCTGTTAGTGTTTGTGCCTGATTGTTCTTTAGATTTGGACTCCTTACTGCTGAATTTTGAGATTTTGAGCTATTCTGCTCTCTCTTTGCATGTTGTGTGTTTTTGTTCATTGTAGTATCCAATAGAAATTTTGCCAGGATATTCCCTGTCTTCTATGAACTTGGAAACAAAATATTTGTAAGAAATTGTGAAGGCATTTCAGTTTTACTGACCCTTATATTCACACATTTGAGTATATTTGTTGTTTCCTCCCTTCCAAACTCTGCCAGTAGCTTAGCACTATTAGAGTTCCACAGTATTTCAAAATGCAAAATTAACAGATTCATCTTTTCTGGTGTGTACAAGTTTCAGCCCTGAGGTCTGCACAGCAGTCCCACAGACTGTACCCGTGTATTAAATATAGTGTAACAGTTACAGTAAATGACATATGTGTAAGCATATGTACATTAAGCTAAAACTACAACTCAGGGATCAGTGTCAAGAGCCCAAATGTAAATTACATAATTAGTATAAATAGACATAGGTCAAAATATATAAATACAGATGTAGTAATAAATACTATAAAAGGAAATAGTTACCAATGAGGCTATTCTAGCATACTATAAAGATAGGAGAAAGGGAAATCTTTCTATTGAGGATAAGAAGAGTATATAAAACCCCCTCTCTGATCCCTGCCTCTTTTTCCCCTTTCCACATTCTAACAGACCCCAATAAAAATATACTTAATATTCATAAAAGAATATTTGAGTCCTCTTCTCAAAATTGGGATTCATAGCATTAACTACAAAAGTAGTCTGGTGCACTATCCCTCTGAGAAATTATCTCTGTTTCTTTCTCATCTCTCTGTGTTAAGCTTTGTACAAGGTCTTGGTCCTTCTCCATAGACTGTACTCCTATCCTGACATACTCTGGGCAGAGATCTCCAGGATAAGAAGTGACAGGGAGTTAAACCAACCTGAGTAAAGGTAACCAATGGGTTACAAACTCACCTGAGTCAGGGTAACCATTGGGTTACAAACTTGCAGAATCTAGGGTGACTACTGTGTCACAAAGATTCTTATTATTGACCAAGAGTGTTGAAGAAAAAACTCCCTTGACCAAGAGAATCAAAGGTGATTCTTATTAGCCCAATCCATACCCTAATCCTCTCATAAGAGGTCACCTAACTGTAGTCTGTGCTGGTTTCACCCTTCACAGACTACCTTACACTCTTCCATTCAAACCCTTTGTCCTCAAACATCCTCCCATTTTAGTTTTGAGATATACTGAACAGCAGTCTACCCCTCACAACAAGTCCACTTCCAGCAAGGGATTTAGGCATAATGTCAATTTTTGAGTATGAAATCCATTGGGAATTTTTCTCAAGAACCTTTTGTGAGAAAAAGAGATCCTGGAAAAAATACAAAAACCTGGGGTATCAGGTGTCAGTACAGTTGATCTTGAAAGTGGCTACATCCCTAAAAGAAAGCTAGCTAGAAAAATTGAGGTACCTGGGGTATCAGGTGTCAGTACAGTTGAACTCAAAAGTGGCTACACACCTAAGAGAAAGCTAGCTAAAAAAATTGAGGTACCTGCGCATACGCGACAGGGATCGGAGCAAAGTGTGATGAAGACAGAAAAATAAGAAATGTAAGATTCTTTCCAATCATCATGCATAAGAACAACCACACAACACATTAAACTACTCCATACCTGGGGTATCAGGTGTCATTACAGTTGATCTCAAAAGTGGCTACATGCCTAAGAGAAAGGTAGCTAGAAAAATTGGGGTACCTGTGCACACGCAACAGGAATCGGAGCAAAGTGTGATGAAGACAGAAAGATAAGAATTGTACTGTAGAAAAAATGTGATAAGTGTATGCTAAAGGAGAAATTATGATAGAAAAACTAAAGAGAGTACTCACAGATTCTTTCCGATGAGGACAGGATCTTTGAGAGGAAGAAACATAGGTCTTTAAATATCCAAGATTCAAGGTACAAGCACCTTATTCCCAAGAGCACATATCATCAAGTAAGTTTACTTATTCCCATCAGCTTCTCACAAGCTTGGATGCATATTCTAGTCGCAGGCACAAGCGCCTATTCCAGACGCAGGCTCTCGAGCTTATTCCAGAAGCAAATGCACACAGGCACTTATTCCAATCACAGGCACAAGCACCTATTCTATAACTCAGACGCAGGCGTACATGCCTATTCCACAACTCAAGTGTGAGTACTTATTCACATCTATCAATTTTGTTCACATCTATCCCTCCATATTTGTTCTGTTGTTCTTTGTCATAAGTAGACTATGATTAAGTTAAAAATAAGTGTAAATAACAGTAATAGAAATAATAATAACAATTTATAATAAAAATTAATAACTGAAGGCCTTGACCTTCAGTATCACAACACCTCTAAATGCCCTTCTTCAACATACTCACTAGTCAATTCACCTGGAACAGTGCCCTTTCAACATGTGTCTGATGTTGGGGGCCATGAGGGGTACAAAGGGGAGCCTTTGTACCATCACTGGCCCTGTAAGGACTTGGATTCCTTCACTGGATAAATCATTGGGACTGAGGGCCTTATGGCCAGAAGTCTATAAAAAAACAATATAATCATTTACTATATGTAATCAGAAGAGAAAGTCGAGCTCGAGACGAAGACCAGCTTGAGGAGGGAAAACAACATCCACTAGAGTACTACAACTTATATAGGGACTAACAGAGCGCAGCACAGACTACAGCAGTGTCCGGGTTGTGGGTGAGGCTGTGCAAGAGATCATACGTGTCCTAATCTACATATAAGCATGAGTAACTATTCTTATAACTTCGGTCCAGTCCGAGTAAGGGTGGAACCCTTAAAGGCCCCCAATTCCAGAGGCAGGGAAAACAGGAACTGTGTGGGTCCCTTTATCAAGATTTTGTGCATGTATCTTTGTGAGATCCATTGGGGATTTTTCTCAAGAACCTCTACATGCCTATCTTCAACTTCCTCACTAGTCAAGTCACCTGGATCTACTCATAAATAGTGCATGCTTTTGTCCAATGGACATCTGCTAACACTTGTCAGCCCTGAGGACTGCTCAGCAGTCCCACAGACTGTCAAACACCAGTTACAGAGAGTACTGTAATAGTACACATGTAAATACAAGTGTAACACAAAGATTACATATAGTACTAACAAAAGTACATATGTAATACCAAACCTGAGGGATGCTCAGCAACCCCACAGAGTGCCAAACACATATTACAGAAAGTACTGTAATAGTAAAG
>KI572203.1:4590-16139 GCA_000500245.1 Cronartium ribicola 11-2
AATGGAGCATGGGAGTGTGGAAGTTGTGAATCTGTTTCAATTCATTTTTGTTCTTATCTTTTCTTTTGAATTCTCATGATTCTGTGCTATGTTGGGATTGGGTGTCTGTTCTCTTTTAAGGAGTCACTTTGACCTCTCTGCTTCTCTTTTTCTTTTCCCATCAAAAAGAATCAGAGAATCAGAGAGTAAGTCACTATCAAGCTCTCAATTTTTCTTGGCATAGATGTACAGACCTGACAATCTCTCTTCAGATCTAACTTTCATTTTTCCTTAACTCTTGATCCTGCTTGTTTGCAGGTTAGTATGTGCTCTGTCGAGTCCTTGCCTCAACAAACCTCTGTCTCACTTGCTCACCCTCAGTTCATCAACCTGCTTGTACCAGGTTAGTGTGTGCTCTGTCGAGTCCTTGCCTCGACAAATCTCTGTCTCACTTGCTCACCCTTAGTTCATCAACCTGCTTGTACCAGTGTTGATATTTTTAGAGCACTCCCAAGACTTTTGAGTCTTTTCAAATCTCCCTATACACAGACTGAAAAGAACCTATATCTTCCTCCCACCAAATCCACTTGCAGTCTCTTTTCCCATCTGCAAAAAGAGACCGTGAGTAAACCCCCCCTCTCAAAAATCCCTATTTCTATTTCTCTCACATCACCCTTCTCTATCTACCTAAGGCTATATCAATATATTGTTGACAAGCTTGATCCTTTCACTTTCTTTTTCTTTTCACTTGAGTTGTTATCATATTTTCCCTCATACATGCAGATCATGAGAAAACTAAAAGATTCACTATATCCACCCTGTTTACTCCCCCACACTATCTAATCTTAGGTAATAAACATCTCCCAACCTTATTTTTCATCTGACATCTCAACTGTACTGTAATTTCCCCTATTGGAAATCTTATTTTCCTTTCCTTTTTTATCTCTCACTATAGGTTAGTTCAACCTTAACAGAGCAGGTTTTGAGAAGAGGAAAGAGCCTCACTCACCCTACCTTTCTATCATCAGGTGCTTTCATTTTTGTCTTCATGCCTATGTAATCTATCTGCAAAAAGAGACCATTTTCCCTCATATGCAGATCATGAGCAAACTAAAAGAACTGACCATTGAACATACCATGGAGAGCAGGTGATGCCCACATCCTTTACTGAGATGGTGGGGCCCTGTGATGTATCACCATGAGCTCCCCACCTGATTCTAAGCTTGAGGCACACACATGTGCCTCTTAAGGGCTGCGTGAGGCTTGTTTTCGCGGGGAGGGCATCAAATTTATGTACGTCAGCCCACGGTAAATCCCGCCCGCAATATATTTGCGAGGTGAGCCAGACTTGAAAAAGCTTTGGTGGTGTACGCCAAAGTCAATCCCAGCCGCAGTACTCATGGGGTTGGGTAGCCAAAGAGTGCTGCGGATTGGGGCCACTGATAGCCATTTGCCTGTGATTTGGACAGATTGGTTGCAAAAATTTAGAAGGCAAAGAAGAAATTTCCTCTATTCAAGCTACATGTACTAATTGAAGCAACATACTGTAAGGCTACGCCTTACAGGTAACAGTATAAGCATAAGAGGTAGAAGCATAGGAGGGATAGATGGGAGAAGATGGAAGGTCCGCGCTCCTAGCCCTTGAGACTCTGACTTCTCCATTCGTGGGGTTCTCTCTTGGGCTAGCAATTTCATCATTTGTTTTTAGAAGTCTCCTCGAGGAGCCTTCCTCGAGCCTTTGCCGTAGACCAGAGCAGTGTGGGGAGTCCAGCCGAGGACGACCCTTACACATACATGGTCAAGTTCTGTTTTTTTGGAACCGATCTGTCCTAATCATATAGGCAAATGGCCAATAGTGGCCCCAATTTGCAGCACTCTTTGGCTTCCCAAAACATTGAGTGCTGGGCCTGGAGTTGACTTTGCCTTGAGTTTTGGACATTTTCTTGCTCTTGATGATAACAACCATACACTGTGCACCCCACCCAATATGTACACGACAAGATCCTAAAATGCCGCCTTGCTCTAAGAAAAGAACGACATACATTTCATATCCCCAAAACCTAGAGTAAGTCCCCCCAAATAAAAACGACAACCAGAATAAGAACAATGCAGATCCAACAAAAAAAAACCATTATCTTTTTTAAAAAAAAGTTTAAAAGATCTCTGGAAAAGAGGGAAAAAAACAGATTGCATGCCATATGTCCCCCCAAACTCGTATTTCAAGTATCCCAGACTTGACTTGAAAGCTTCAAATTCGGATCACCTCCTACTCCCCAACGATTAATCAAGAACCTAGTCAAGAATTTATGTAATTGCTTGTACGCTCCCCTATACAACCCTTTCCCTTATTAGCATTGGATCAATTTGAAAGAAAAAAAAAAGGGAAGGAGACAGACCTGGTGTAAATCGAGTGATCAGAATCAGTAAATAACCTAAACTCGAACCCTTCAACTCCAGCAGAAGTCAATCGATCTAAAAGTGAAGCCGAGTTTAAGAAATGTACTGATCATCCCCTCCCCCCAAAGAAAAAATAAAACCTCTCCATCTGATCAGTTTCTCTTTTTTGTAGAAAAAAAATTAAAAGGGGTCGATGAAAAAAAAAAAAAAAGTACGTACCGTTGTCATCTGCAGAGCCATGAGCGAGTAAGAAGCCAACGTTCTTGTAGCCTTCCATGTTCGTTACCGCTGAACGATCGTATCCTATCGGATTTAAATCTGGAGTTGACATATAACGTTCGGTGTAAATTGTATCGTAAAACCTCCAATCGGTCACGGGTGCAACGGCGATACCGAGTGAGAAGTCAGATGAATATGACTCGAGCGTCTTTGTGGAACCAACAATCACGATCAGCAAGACGGTGAGGTCGCGAAAGGAAGTCGAAGCTTACTTTACAAGTTAAATAGCCTCCGTCTGTTGAAAGGAAGGAGGTTAGTGGTGGTAGTAAGATGTAATGAACCACTATGAAGATCTTTTTGACTCACAACTCCATCCCCATACTCCAATTCTTGCTTCATCAACAAATTTTAACCCAGCATAAAACCTTTAGAAAAAAAAGAACGAACCCTCTGTAAGTAACTCATCCCTAATGCTGTCTTGTCTTTGAAAAACCAAACCAACGTACCTCGCAGCCGTTGCAACGTCCTCAGCTTCGACTTTCCCTAACTGATTTCGAACTGGAACTCTATACTTCCTTCCTTTATAACCAGTTCCACGACCATCGACAAAGACGATGATATATTGAAGACTCGAGACGAGGAAATGATGCCAATCAATAGAATATTTCATGTTGACAACCTATTGCATTTCACAACTGGTTAGTCTTAATCATGAAAAAAAAAGATGAAAGCTCACTCACTTGTGAATTAGGTCCGCCATACCTATTGCATTTAGATGTTCATTTTTTTTTCAGTCAGGTTAATCTCCCTCCCTAGAACAAAAAACAGTAGATAGTGCGTACACTTTCAGTAGGACTGGATATTTAGTTTTTCCACTCTTGTCCATTCCAGCCGGTCTCATCTCTTTGACATTCATCTCTGTTTGTTTTTGAGAAAAGTGACCATTCCTCAATCAGCGATTTTTTCAACTCCAAAGAGGAAACGCTGATTAAAAAAAAGGCTTACCATCTCCTACGGAATTACGTACAGTTCTATAAACGATTTCAGGTAAATCCATTTTAGATAGAGTCGAATTCAAACCCGAATTATCTGAAAATATTTCACCATTGCCTATTCCGTCTTCCCACCCCTTTCTCATTAATAAAAGCAAAACTAAATAAAATAAGATAAAATAAAAACCGACAAAAACTTACCTTGATTCTCATCGACTCTAATTAATTTTTGCCAAGGAACGTTAGGCCCATCATAATTTAATAAATAAAAACCACCAAATGGTGACCAATTAACACTAAAGGAAGCATCTTCAAATTGATTTGTTAATTTTTTAGGTTTTTCTAATAATAGTAAATCTGTTTTCTTTGTTGGTAAATTTATTGAATAAAGGTGTCTTTGTATACTTGGATTAGCAGCCACAAAGTAACTTTTTTTTTAACACAAAAACTCCTGATGATTAGTATAATGAAAAAGAAAAAGAAAGATAAATAAACGTACATTAAATTACGTTTCAAATCTATTGCTTGAATTGAACCTTCAACTTCCCATTCACCTTGAGTTAAAAAAATTGGTGTGGATGAACTTGCAGGTGAAAAGTAAGAGATATGTCTAAAACCTTTATCATTAATTCTTACATCTAAATAACCTGTTGAAAGATTATTAGGAGAAGTTGGTAGGATAGGTACTATTGATCGATCCTACATATCCAAGAAGAAGAAGAAATTCTGGTTAGTTATGCAAAGAGAAATTTGGAGGAGAATGGAATAAAACAAACTGGTTCTGCCCATCCATTATCAATTTTCGTATAATCTAGTTCCATTACAACTTTTCCTAATAAAATTGTTTGACTGATTTGTTGTGATTGTGGTTGTAAAGGAAATTTAAAGTAACCTGTTTTTTCTTTATTTGCTATACGATTAACTTCTCTTACAATAATTTCATAATTACTCACCCAAGCTAATTGATTAACGATCCTATCAAGATTGTTAAAAGGTTTCTCAAGTACTAAAGTTTTAGTCGAAGATCCCACATTTTTAGTATAATCAAAAATTGATAGATCGAAGACTGATAAAGATGGTATCGGATTAGAGAAACCTGGTTTTGGATATTTCATTGGTTTTTTATTTGGATAAGGAGTTGTATAACCTGCAATTGTTGATGGATTAAAAATTGTTAAATCATATATTGTTACGTCCGTTTCATCTAGTGATAAATAAGCTAATCTTTTTGAATCTGGACTCCACCAAATTGATGATGATTCTCCAAATACTTCTTCTTCATATACCCAATCTGATATACCATTAAAAATTGTTGGGGTTCCAGTATAGGTTAGACGTAATGGAGTAGAATTTGGTGATGAGAGAATATATAAGTCATTCAAATACACATATGCTATTGAATGTCCAGTTGGTGACCATTGGGCTAATGATACATTCGTGTGTTCTCGTCTACAAATTTTCGTGAATGTTTTAAAATTATGTCCTTCAAGTAGGAGAGTTATGAAAGACTTAACACTTACGATGGTGATGAATTTATGAGTGTTAGAAACTTAGTTTGAGTATCAAATACCCAATAATTGGCATAACTTGAATATCTCCATTGCTTAGCAGAAAATAATAATAATAAGAACTTTCAGTATTTCAAAAGATATAAAGAAAAAGAGAGTTAAAGATTAGACAAACTTTGATTGGATCTGATCTTATCATGACATATCTTAAATCAGGTGAGACTGTAAAAGAGTCTAAATTGATGAACTTCCCATTTGGCTAATATTCCAAAAAAAAAAAGTCAGTTGATTGAAGTGAATGGAATGAAGATAGGTTGAAAGGTTTTCTTACTGTTCTTAGGTCTGATTGTTTTAAAAGTAGACGAGTTGAGTTTGTATTTAAATCAGTTAGTTCAATACCATCCTCAGTAATATCAGAATAAACTCCATCACCCGCTATTTTCACACACAGAAAACCAGTTAGTCATCGGTCTAGATTTTTATATAAATAAACAAATATGAATGAGATGTATACCTTCTCTTAACCAACTGATAGATTTATAATTAGCAGAATAAGTACCACTTAAAACATCCGAGAATCTGAATTTGTTTTGGGAGGTAACATTATGATGAAGATCAGAGTGATTTAATGAATTAAAAGAGATTAATAGAATGATGCCAATCAAAGTAATAAAGAATAATAAGAGAGGCAATCTACGAGGATGTAAAGCATGATAAGATTTAATTCTTTGTAAAGGTCTTGCTAATGGATGAAATTCATCAGGTTCTGAACTTAAATTTAAATCTGATGAATTAGATCTATTTAAGAGTGGTTCTATATCTAATATTGAATGATTTTTTGGTGGTGATGATCTTCTATTTGTTGTTTTTGCTGCTGTAGGTGTAAATTGATCTTCATCTTCATCATCATCTGGATATAAATTCGTTCTTCTTAATTGTGTTTCAGGTAATTGAGATGGAGTTAAAGCTGGTGAAGTTAATTGTGGCATAGGTGAGATTTCGGGAGTGGTTGGATTTAAGATTGATAAGTGAATAGATTGATTTGAATTTGAGATTGACCTTGTACGATTATAAGAATGATAAGTTGCTGAAGTAGTTGAACTAACTCGATTTAATTCAGCTTCAAATTCAGACATTGTATATTATGAATTAAAGTGAGTTAGTAAAATCATAATTAAAACAAGAGAAGAAAGCACTTTTATGAAGAACTGACTAAATTATTACTGACTAATTCAACAGTGTTATATATTTATATGTATATGAGTTGCAATTCTATCAGTTTCAGATTCGATTTCAGTTTCACTATAGTTTTGAGTGGATTGAGTTGGTGGTTCGTTCGTTCGTTCGTTCGTCGTTATCTTTCTTCGATTTGTTAGTGACTAAATTGATTGGGATTTAATCTAATTTAATTGGATGACCAAAACCACACGACTGAGAAAACTGAATTAAGTAAGTAAAATCAAGTTGAAACAAACTTATCTGTCCACTTACTCTACCATAGTCTTTATGTACACGGTCAAGGTGTTCCCTACGGTAACACCTTAGGTATCTCCGAGTTTTTACTCGAAAGATACCAGTGTATGGGAATTAACATAGCTGTCCCGGTACCTAATGTTCTTCAAAAGAATATTATAATAATTTCCCAATTCACTATGGATGAAATTATTTCTTTTCTTTTGAACACTAGTGGGGTTTATTGTTTATCCCTCAACTCTGGTTTATGAGCCTGAGCCTGGCAATTAACCCACCACTTATGAACCAATGCCCTATGTATGTCAATTCCCAAGCATTGTATAACTCCTTCAACACCTTCTTACAACTCGCTAGTTGTTCATCATTGTATCCCCTAATATACAAAGTGTAGGCATCCGACGTCCATCGTCCTAGAAAACAAACATCCCTTCGTGATACTCCTAGGGCTGCCCTCAAGGTTGTACCGCCTATTCGGAAGGAGTGCCCCGACATTCCCTTAGAACCTGCCGACTTCCAGATCTTTTCGCACGCCGTCACGATGTCCGACCTTATAAATTGCTACGCTTCCGGTCGACGTAGAACCCGAACAAAGAGTCTTCTATGCTCCTTACACTATCTAAACGTCTCTTCAGTGCCTTCACGGGGAAAAGCATATGTTGTTGCTCGTTTACGTGTAGTACCTGATATTCACCTGGCTGACAAGTCTTCGTACCGCGAAGTATTACGGTTGCTGACCCTTATGAATCAATTGTGACATCTCTAACTAACACCGAAATCCTGCAATCTAGAGTACCCTTCTTCACTGCGTACGTTAGCTCGGAGAGTCGTGCCATTCCCCAGAAAGCCACACAGATAGTGTCGAAAATCACCATATCTAGGTCCGTGCTGTTAGTCAGGTGAACTGCCAGTGGGATCATGTGATGCAACTCTACTGCTTTCCTCTTAGGTGCTGTCGTCTGCAGGCTATCTTCTTTTTTCGACGCCGTCAACAACAATTCGACCCTCTTCTCGTCGACCTCTGGGTACGTTATATCATGGTATCGGTGCCACGCTTTCAACCCGTACAGGTAATGCTTTAATGTCTTCGATTTGATATCTTGAGGTTCCGTTAATGCATGTTGTCGCCCCGCCCAACAACAGAACTCGTATATTTCTATTCTTTCGGCTGGTAGATCCCAAGGAAGCCTTCGGGTATGTTTCAAAAACTGTAAGAATTTCCTAACTCCTACATTATAAGACTTCAACGTGTTCCATCCCCAACCCCTCAAGATATGCAATTTCAGCCTTTCCGGTGCTTCTAACGTTGACCCCGTCGATAAAAAATCTCTTGTCGCTGATAAATCCAGAGGGAAGAATTCTACGGTTTCCGGTTTCGATTTCCGCAGAGGGTACGCAAAGGTTATCTCTTCTCTATTCGGCTTCGACGATGCATCTTTCTTCAAAGTAATGATCTTGTCTTTGTTCACTTTCCCCATATGTGGAAATGGCTTTGGACCACTTGCGCGAAAGCAAAACAAGGGGGCGTGGTTGTAATGGGTGAGTGTTTCGGAGCAAGGCCTTAGCTCGAAACCATCTTACTTATCTTTGGTCTAAAATTCTAGGCTGTGGTATTGGCTGATCTATCAGGATGTGATCGCTATTTGCCATATCTATCCTTTCTGACTTGGTCAAAAATTGAACATCGTCCGTTGTCCCTTCGTTGATCACAACGTTTGAGCCTGAAGCTCTTGGGAACATCCCTTCGTTGACAGCAACGCTTGAGCCCAGAACTCTTGGGAAGACGATTTCGTCGGCTGAAAACCACACGACCATGGTCTCAGTATTTCAATTCTTGTTTTTTTTTTTTTTTCAAGTAACTTATGAAATTAGATCGCTTCGACGTACATGTCGCAACTGATGTATCTTTTGCTACTTGCGCATTTGACCCTACACTTCGTAGGTCATGAGGTTGTGCTACCTTTGCTACAGGGTTCACCTGCTTCGCCCGATAGCTCCTCACCAGAGACCTGGTAACCTCCGACTCCTGCCCGACTTCTTGGGATCGTGTCGTCCCGCCATTGTGGTCGGCGGACGCAGTGGTATCCAACGTAGGTCCAGTCGTTGGTCCTCTGGTCGCCGAGGTTTGTCTCTCCTTCTTCTTCTTTGTCGCGTTCTTGATACGCGCGCTCGCTTTATTCATCGCTCGCTTTGGTGATTCCATCTTCGGCAGTCTCTACTAGGCTGACCTGTACAAGCTGGACCAGGCATGAGAGTAGAATGTTATGGAACTTGGTCATTGATGCCTTCTCCGAGTGTGTTGATTTCGAGGTGTACCCAAAATAAAGTAGAATGTACGATATGACGAAAACTAAGCTAGAGGACTTAAATGCACTGAGCCCTAAGTTGGGCTTGGCATTTATCGTGTCAGGGTATTTCGTCTTAAGGTTCGTACACTCTGTGTGCACTAGAAGAAAAAGGGGGAGGAAGGAAGAATGTAGTGATTGATGTTACGAGGAGAGAGGAGGTTCCGGAGGAGATGGAATAGTCATTCTTTCCGGAGCGATTGACTTATGAAGTCCTCTCAACTTCCCTGTCTCCTCTCTCTTTGGACCGCACTGGTCCAGTCCAGGAACTCCTTCGCCCTGTCCCCAGTTCGTAATTAAATCACTACAATCAGCCTACTACGATTTTGTGGACGTCTACCATATCCGTCGTGCCTCCTACTGAAATAACCAAATTTTAAATTTGGTTTGTCAGTTTATACAGTAACATCTACACCAACCCTCACATCCGCATAAAATCATTGACCTACCCTCTGGTACATATACTCATTGACACTGGGCTACTTTACTGAGAATTTTCAGGGCGCATTACCTTCTCTGTAAGAGTAAAAACAACATTATATATAAATTAGGAGGGTCTGCTAGTAGCCAAACAATGACAAAAGTTTAGATATTCAGGAAAATCAGTGGAAGAGCTGAGTTGAGGCTACTTGTAGCATTACATGAGAAATTCACTCAACCCTTGTCAAAATTTCTCATGCATCAAGGGATGGATGAATGGTCTAGTTGGAAACCAATCCTTTCATCAGGAACTCTCCAGTCAGTATGTCATCTCCCTTTCTTTGAATTACTTTTGTGCAAAGACATCAGCTCTGATCCCCTTACACTAGGAGCATTAAGTGATTTCCACTTATGGAAAATTGCACATTTCATTTAATACATTTTCCACACATGAAGATCACATAATGCTGGCAGTGAGTTCTACCCCCTCTGATTATCCAAAAAAAATCCAAATTCATCCAGCTAATATATGCAACAGTGACTACAATATCCAAGTTTGATATAATTGCACTGCCAACACAGTTGACTTGGATTAAAAAGTCTGAGGAGTCCTTGGACACAAACCCCCTGAAAAAACCTGTTCAAGTATTTTATCCAAATCAAAATTTAGCCATAAGATTTGGCTTGGACAGAACCCTTGAACAAATTTTCTGTAAGCTTTATCATCCAATGAGTCAATGGATTATTCAATCTGTGGTAAAATTGTTGGCAATATGCATTTAAGTGTTTGTGGGTGGAACAACTGAATTGTGTAATGTGAAATTGTGAATAATTTTTTTAGGTAACAGTTTGAAAACTTCTAAGTTCTCCAGATGGGTGTACTTAGGAATTCAGAACAAGGATTTAGCTAACCAATCTCAATTCCGTAAAATCTATCAGATTGAAGTATGTAATTGGCAAAATTGTAGATCAATCCAATGACACTACCACCAATCAAAGATGGCAGTGATCAAGTGTTCATAAATCCATGAATAGTTTCACCAACCATACCTGGTTCAAAACAATTGATGAAGACAAGATTGTGGTTGATTTGTTAGTTCTGACTGAAGTGCTTCACCCTTGATTTGCCTAGGTGACATAAATAACACTTGTATTTTTTTTTTCAAGTTAGTAAATGAATGTGAGAGTTATTTATACAGCATGGAATGTTTGACATATTTTGACAATTCTTGTGCCTACATACACTTATCCTTGGAAACATCAACCTAGGCTGCAGGGGGAATATGTTCTTTGGTTGCAAATTTCCTTGTTTTATTGTATCTTTGAAAGAGAGTATGAATGAATTGTTTAGCTGATGCACCTAGGAGGCATGGTTGTAAATGTTTGAGGTGTGAAAGAATCTTCCATACCTAGTTTCCATAGCTATTGTAAATTCTTTCAAATCTTTTTTTCCTACCCAGGATCTATATCATCTGAGTGCTGAAGAGAGTTCTCAGGTGAGGTGGAGTGAATATGTATGTGTGGTGAAAGTACTTTCCATTCAATTTACACTTTTATTGAGAAACACAAGCATGAAACCAGGTAACAACTTGCAAAAATGATGCCCATTGAATCTCTCATGTATGTGTTGGATTGGTGGCCAGGTATCAATTTTTTATCTCTGGAGAAAACAGCCAAGAAAAGTTTTGATGAGTCTTGAGTTTGAGGTGTGAGATTTCTACCCTGAGAGACGTTGTCTCAGGACTTCTATTAAAAGTGTTTGAAAGCCTGAAGTAAACTGCTCAACCCTCCAAACAAGCCCTTTTGAATTTCATCCTGTTATCCTCAAGTGCTGATTTGTGAAAAAAAAAAAAGGCTTGGTATGCACTTGAAACCAGGAAGGGCCAGCTGTACATAGGACCTGGGTTTTTCTCCAGCTAGGAAGGCAACTACCTGCATATTATTATCCAAGGTGTTCTCAAGTGAGGAAACCCTCTTGACCAACATGTTCAGCTTGAATGCTCCAAGCAGCACTTGGATCAGGCATCCAAGACCACCTGGGTCCAGGGTGACCATCTCAGAAAATTTGGACCCATCTGGCATCCAATCACCAAGTGCTTGTCAGATTTTTATTTTATTTTAATTCATTGCTTAGGGTGCACTTAGGAGCCTCAAGGGCTATCATGCACCAAATCTATTGAGAACCTGTAAAAACCCATGGCTGTTTGGGAAAAGGTATT
>KI572219.1:554-20015 GCA_000500245.1 Cronartium ribicola 11-2
TATGCTAGCACAGCCTCATTGGTTGCTATTTCCTTTTATAGTAATTATGCTAGCACAGCCTCATTGGTCACTATTTCTATTTATAGTATTTATGCTAGCACAGCCTCATTGGTCACTATTTCCTTTTATAGTATTTATACTAGCACAGCCTCATTGTTTACTTGAACTATTACACTACATGTAATATGTGGTACAGTCTGTGGGACTGCTGCGCAGTCCTGAGGGCTGACATCTTATGAGAGGTTTTGGGTGTGGAGTGGGCTGATGAGAACCTTGTCAGGGGGATGCTTCTTTATGGAAACCCACCTGGCTATTTCAGGCTGAGTGTGAAGCTAGATTAAGCTTCAGACTCAAAGAAAGCAACAAAACTAATCTGCACTAGTACCACCAAGTACAGACTACAGCTAGTTGACCTCTAATGAGAGGGTTTCGTGAGACTCTAGTTGATTTACAAGGGTCCTTCCTAGGTAGAGTTCCTTTTCTTATAACTGGACACACAAGTATCTGCAAGAGCCAAACTCTGAGAAATACAGGCTTTAGCTGAAGGTAACAGCTCTTGCTCCTTCCTGTATCGGTGTTCTTGGTCTCTAGCCCTTGGTGAGTCTTCACTGTCAAAGGATCCTGGAGGTGAAGGTCAACCAAACCTTTTCAAGTGGTGGGTGACCTTAATTTTACTTACACCTACTGAACCTTGTACTTATTGAGCAGATACTTGTTATATTAAGTTATCCTCAATGTGGTACAGTTGTTTCTTGGTTTGGTGTGTGTGGTAAAAGGTGAGGAGAGAGGACAACTCCTGAGCAGGAGAGAAGGGGTTTATATACCTTTCAGGTTCCCTCCTCCTCACTCTTAGGATATGGGCTGGCTTGTGGTTCCAGCTCATGCTATTATAGGGCTATGTAGGCCAGTCTGTGGTTTGTTACTCTAATGGCAGGGCCTGCTAGTTGGCTCCTGTCATAAGTATACTATGCTTATGACTCTTGAAACTGAGCCTGAGGTGTGGTTTAATTGTTACACTACTCATTACATATGTAGTACATATATTACACTACTTATTACATATGTGATATATATGTTACACTATGTTTCTACATGTGTACATCACTTATTACACATGTAATACATATGTTACACTCTTTATTACACCTATTCCTCCTGGTTACTATATATGTACCTATCTGGTTTCAGTCTGTGGGACTGCCATGTAGTCCTCAGGGCTGACAAACCTGCAGTGATTCTCTTGGTCAATGGAGTGCTTATTTCAACACTCTTGGTCAAAGATAAGAACCTTTGTGACACAGCAGTCACCCTAGATTCCATGAGTTTGCAACCCAGTGATTATCCTGACTCAGGTGAGTTTGTAACCCAGTGGTTACCCTTACTCAGTTTGGTTTAACTCCCTGTCACTTATCCTGGAGCTCTCTGCCCAGAGTCTGTTAGGATAAGAGTACAGTCTATGGAGAAGGATCAAGACCTTGGAGAAAGCTAACACAAAGAGATGAGAAAGAAACAGAGATGAGTTCTCAGAGGGATAGTGCACCAGACTACCTTTGTAGTCAATGCTATGAATCCCAGGTTTGAGAAGAGTGCTCAAATATTCTTCAATGAATATCAAGCTTGATGGGGCTTTGTTAGAAAGTGGAATCCCCTTCTGGGGGACTGAAGAACAGGGAGGGGTTTCTATACTTTCTGCTTCTCAGTACAAAGGTTTCCCTTTCTCCTTTCTCTTATTCTTATAGACAGCTTAGACAGCATCTTATTGGTCAATGCTTTTGGCTTTGAGTGTACTATTACTAATTCCTGTACTTATACTCAGTAACATTTCCTCATGTATGTTATGTAACTTTCAGTTACACATGGGCTCTAGATACTGAGCCCTGAGGTGGAAGTGTTCTTTAAGACACATATGGTTCTTTACAAGTTAATATTACAATTACATGTGAATTACTACTGTTGCACATTATGTAGTATATGTAATATGGTGGTTACAGTCTGTGGGAGTGCTGAGCAGTCCTCAGGGCTGACAGTAAAGGCCTACTGTAGTAACAAAGAAATAAGTGGTCAGTCCTATACACCTTTGTAATTCTCAAAGAGATAATTCTCTATGATTAGCCTGAACAATCTGTAGATCAAACAGTGATCTTTCCCAGCTAGGTAGCTGCAAAAACTGGGTCCCTGACCAACAAGGATGTCTCCAACTCTAAGCCAGGGTAAGGAGAAGAAAGTGACTTTCAGGTACGGGAAGTGATGGGCAAGGTAAAGCTGGAAAGTAAAAGTTACAATGGAGCTTTGGTCTGAAAGCCTAGTATCTTGTATCTAAAAGTTGGTTGGAGGAATGGTGACTGTAGTGACTCAATCAAGTAAGTAAATTCAGAAGAACAATGGTTATTTTAAAGAGCCGGTTGATTTTTCAAGAAGTTGTTTGGTTATATGATTGGGTGAGTAGCCATCTCTATCTGTTTATAGATGTGAGAAATCCCTTGCACTCAATGGTTCCTTTGTGAGTTCAGCTAATTTGGAAAATCAACCAGGCTGACTGTTGGTATGAATTCATACAGGGTCTGCTGATGGTTACTAATCTTCTTATGGATCCCTTGTTTTAACACAAGTAGGCCCTGCGTAGTTTTTTATGGTTCCAAGAAGAGCTGGTCAGGGTAGTTCATATAAATTGTTTTAGTTTCTCATTCTGTATTCTATTTTCTTTGTAATCCTTACTTTCTGTCCTGTACACATTCCTAAACTGGTCCTTTCCATATAGTTTGTAGGGGCTCTCCTTGGTTCTTGGAAACCCTTAAAGCAACATACAGATTAATCAATATAAATATATATATATATATTTAGCTAGTCCCTGGTTTTGAAGATTGCCAAGGCAGTTCTCACAAAAGGGTTCTGATTAATTTGATGTGTCTTGGACTAATGATTGTTTTTGGTTATTTTTTAAACTAGTCCTAAGAATTTTGGTGGATTCTTGGCTCTTTTGTATCAAGGTTATGAGTCCCTATTTTTTCAAAAAAAAGTATTTTACTATTATTTTGAATGAAAGAATTATAACAAAAAAAACATATCTTTTGAGTTTTAGACATTAAGCTCATAAGGTGTGTATGTTGTACTATAGGATCTTTGAAACTTAGGATGGGTCTCTCTCTTTTTTAATTTATATCTTTACATATGAATAAATTAAGCAAAGTTGAACACCTTTTTTAGATCTTAGTGACATGTAAGATCTCAAGGGCTGACATTGTCTGTTACTCCAAAACTCCCTTTCATGAGAGTTAGTTAGAGTCTTGTTATTTGTGGAAAAACCAAAACTTTTCCTTTCTCATTTTTGATAGGGATTGCTCATTTAATTGAATTGATCATAGTGTGTTGCTCAATTCCATGATAATCTGATATCACAAATAACTCTAAGTCCTTGGGTTAGATCCCTGATAAGACTAGACTTTTGTAAAGTATTTAGTCATTAACACATTTGTGAGAATTTGATCAAATTTTCTTAAGCCAGGGTAAGACCTACCCTCTGCAAGATTATACTAGAAGAGTTGGATCCACTGTGCCCGTCTTGAAGGCCCCCGACGTTGGGGGCTCTGGAGAGCACAAAGGGATGCCTTTGTACCCTTGAAGGCCCCCGACGTCGAGGGCTCCCTCAACGGGCACAGTGATCATCTCCATTGGAGGGAGGTTCAAGTCAAATCAGAATCTCCTCACACAATCCCTTCCTCCAGCAAGTGCAGAGGGTGGGAGCAACTCTGTCCTTCCTCTACACAGCATCATGACCACTGGTGATCATGACACTCACTTTTCACTTCGAAACAACCTGGCCTTAGAAGGGGGTCGAAGGGCATACATGTTGAGATGTAACATTTTCATATACATCTCCAAGCATGTTGTATGCCTCAAACATGTCAAACTGTGACACTTCTGTTACATGTCTAGTTTCTTTCTCACTTTCCCACGGAGCAGCTTCGTGGAAAGCTTCCTCATCCAAGCTTTCCATTTTTTCCTCATCAAACACTCTTTCACATGACTGTTCCAGAGTGCTTGCTGACTTGCTGCCCCAGGTCAGTGCTAGTGGAAGTGGATCACCTCAAGAATACAGGTGTTGTACGCTCTGTACGGCACTTGTGTGACACTGCACCAGAATACCGAGCATTAGGCCTATAAACTTTCCGGTGTCCTTTATCGATGTCCTTTTTCTTTATTGATAAATTTTCAGGCTTACTAAGTTGTGTGAGATGCAAGACGGAGGAACTTTAAATCAGAACCCTCTATCCAATAGTTAACTGGGCTTATCAAGCAGCATGAGTGGTAACGTTAATATGATAGGGGTTTTTTTTTCTCTGGGCTTTCTTGAAATGACAAAGTACATAACACGCTGCAGATTTTGCTATCTAATAGTTACTCATCCCCACCGTACAATATAAACCTGCACCTTTTTGATACTTGCCAACTTCCAAGCATTGTATTATAATTAAGCAATTCTCCGCAAACATACCCACACTTGATGTATAGAACCTACACTAAGCGGTTCTTTCCAGTTGATCTTACCAGCGTATAATAACAAATCTATAAATAAATTAAGTGATACAATGCATTAATGGGTCTAATTCAAAAGGTACTATATTTGGTTACAATATCATGTCTCGTCTAATCTCATCTCACTTGCAATCTATTCATCAAAAAAGAATAGTAAAACTAAGCTGATTTCAAGAAACAACCCCTCCCAAAGAAAAACACAAGAGACGATGTGCAAATAATTATGTATGCAGAGAAATGTGTCACCTCGATTAAATCATGACGCTCCATTATTTCCGAATCCGATTGCTCAATCTATTTTTCATGGTTCATTTTCATCACCTTGACTGGCCAAGGGATGTTCAGCCCGAGGCGCTAATTCTGGGTTCCTCTACAAGTTGGGTGCCTTCATCTTCGTGATCACCAGCATGTTCAACTCCGCGTTGTTCGACGGGCGCTCGGTTAAATAGGGAGTAAAAGCCTACTGCTGGACAAGTTCAAAAGAATGTGGCGATCAAAGGGTATCCATGGCGTATCTTGTGAAGGAATGAACAGGCTGAAAATAGGAACATAACCCACCAGCTTCACCACCTTGCATTCGGGTCGTCAAATAATATACCGGCAATCCGATTGCGATAAAACCTAGAGGTGAACATTGGTTTCAATATTAGGAGGGGTACAAATAGTGAAAGTGTCATGATGCGCTTTGAAAAAGTCATCAAAGCGCCTTTAGTGAATTAGCTAACCAAATGCGGCTATCGATTGAATGGGGGCCGAGAATATCGGGATCAACAACAAAAAGAGAGCCACGCAAGTGAATATCAATGGATTGATGAGCCAAGTCCGATATGGTCTAGGTAAGTCCCACATGAGATTATACAGCAAATTAAAACATCAAGTTAGCTCAGCCAGAAGTTGAAGGGGTCGTTAAGAAAGTATGGGTATTGATCTGAAATACTGACCTCTCTAGATCGGGCTCCCTAATTCGGAGCAATAATAGTGACCCCACTGTCAGAAGGTAAAATGTCCATGAGCATGTTCCGTAAAATCCTACTAAGGACTTCATTCCGAATCATTGGGTGAAACCAAAGAAGGAATCACATGTAGTGGGTTAGATATATTCAAGACAAAGGTCTAAAAAGACGAGCCGCAATGTATGATTCCTTTAATCACCTTGAAGTCACCAACAAAGATCATAAAAATGGTCACAAGCGCTTGAAGGACCTGTATCAAATGATCGAAACTGAATATCAGAAAAATCTGGTGCATGCTCATGAAGACGAGAGCGTAGGTGACAATGTGGTACATAGCAATTCGAAAACCATGCAGGTAAAGAAGAGAAAGCATACCAGTGCGTTGATTGGTGTATTTCTTGTAGCGTGTATTTGCGAAAATAACTTTGGAATATACCTAATGAAAGAAGACTGTCTCACTATGCCTGTGATTGGGCAAAAGGTAGAAAGGCGAGAGTTTAGATAAAGATGTTTCGACAGGAAATACGTACCGTTCCTCGGCGGCAACTGATATCAGCCTAGCAGTCGTAAAAACGGAACCTGAAGCCAAAAAAAGTAAAGTGAAATAAAGCTCATAAATTCCATTTTGTTTGGGGGGAAGAGAGAATCAGACAGGGAAGAATCGTACATACTGTTGAGGGCGCCAAAGCATGACAGGGCAACGATGAGTGAGAAGATGAGTCCACCAACAGCGCCCAGCAATTCCCTTCCAAAGTCAAGCGCGATTGTGTTGGACTGAGCGACTACCTTGAGTGGTAAGACGGCGAGATATGAAATGTTGGTAGCCAAAAATAGTAAGAGCACCGTAGCCATCGAAACGTGGATTACGACTGGTAAAGTTTCGCGCGCTTCTTTAAGTTCACCAGCAATATAGTTACTAAAACACAAGCTCATTTTTTAGCGCGAGCGACATGGATGAACAACAACAATTTATAAGAAAGATGCACAACGAACCTTGTGTCCCAGCCATCAAATGCCCATAGACCCGAGTAAAGCGCAAGGACATAGTCACCAGGTGAATGAGAAGTACCTGCAAATAGATTTTGTACTTGAAAACTATCCGACAAATGGCCTTGTCCCACGCGTACCAAGGCCATGATCACAATCGCCAAAAGGCTCAGGAGTTTAAGCATGGTTAGGATGATCGGTGCCTGTTTTCCTAGTCGATCGGAGAGGCCATTAACAAGTGATACCAAAAGCAAGAGCAAGATAGCGACGAGTTTAATGACAGCCAGAGGGATGGCACGTGCCGATTCACTAGGCGATGCCGTGAATGCTGTGCTGTGTGAAAGGTATAGAGTAGAACCCAGATGCAACCAATTCGAAAGCAAAGCACAGCACATAAATCAGTGACTTGAACTTGGGCCCTTTGTCTGCATTTGGCTATGGTCTTAACCTCGTCCCATCCAGAGAGAATTTATCAAGCCAAAAAAAAAAAGTTATCCGGACCACTACTCTGGAGATCTATGACTCCTATCTTTGCATGGGCAGATGAGTTGAAATTAACTAAAGTTGTACTAACTGGTAGAATATCCGGCACAGGTACTCTGCTCCAACGATAGATATAATTGCCGCTGAACCAGGCTGTAAATGATCCCCGTCAGATTCATAGCACAATGAAGGAGGGAAATGATGGATCAATTTTTAGCTTTTTCTCTGCCTTTAAAAGCGCTCTCGATTTCCCTCAGCTTGGCATTTGCAGAGGTAAGGCAGTATGCAGGAATTCTAACCTTCAATGCAACCAAGCTTGTCCATACAAAAAGATAGGATGCCCATGGGCCAAAGGAGTGATGTAAATATGCTTGTGCTCCGCCGTTGACAGGAATAGCTGAACCGAGTTCAGCAAAAGAAGATGCTCCTGTCCAAGCCAGACCACCAGCCGCCATCCATACGATCAAAGCCGCACCACTACTACCTGCGTGTTGACCTATAGTAAGAGAGTTTATTTAAATCAGCAAGACTATCATCCAATCTGCCCTCCATCTGTGCGAGTACCACCATGTTTTTGTGTATCACACGCGTACTATCACGCTACTGACAAAAAATAACGCACTGAGCATGCCTGGAGATGAAAAAATTCCCGAGCCGATCTGCATCCCTACGACAAGTGCGATTGCAGACAAAGTGGGGATCTTGGCTTCTGCCCGGTTGGCTTGATGAGAATCTTCCAGACTCTGCGTAAGTGGCAGGATATGAGCACTGAAGTTGAATGCGCCTAGGCTGGATGATCGTAGCCGGTTGCGGACGGTGTGACCTAGAAGGTTGGTCACTTCCGCTACGTTTTTGCCAAGGCCTGATGAAAGCGGTGATAAAGATTCATCTTCGTCCTCATCATCCGCTTTCCGAATGGGTTGATGGCTGTGATGACTGGTACCATGAATGATGTCTTGCTGGCTCATGGAATGCCCGACGAGGTCAGACGAAGCAGAGGTGGCAGTAGACTCGGTCGAGAGCCGCCGGAAGCCACTGTCATAAGCCATTAGACCAGCCAGTGATGAAGTCGTCGGGATCGAATGGTTGGAAGTGGTGGAAACGATTTGAGGATGAAGCTGACCAGAAAGTTTGAGGCTGATCCAATACAGTACTACAGTTGTAATCAGACAAAAAAAAAGATGTCGATCTGAGTTGGTTATTGTAAATAAATACACCGCGGTCACTTGAAAACTATCAAAATGTTCATATTCCACTTTTCCCAATGTACCCGCAACTTGCCTCTGACTCAATGACTAACTGCTACTGCCCGCGGCTATAGGATCAAATGTCGACACTGGGTGGATCCCACACGAAAATTAATTCCTCAACGAAAGGACAACCAGGGACAATCACAAATGTTAAATGGTGATGAGGACCTTTGATTTGAACTTGGGTTGCCTCTGTAATCCATATTTATCTTGCTCATCAAGGTTATGATGCTTCCCCTTTAGAAATCCCACTGTTTCAAATGCCCCTTCGACAGAATTTGAGTCTTTGGACTCGTTACAAAGCCATCAACTATGCTCGGGGTATCCAAACTTCGATCCAAAACTCGGGCAGCATTACCTCTAATCAAACACTGTTTTACCAAAGGCTTGATGGCACCAGTTACACAGGAAACTTTTTAAGAGGAAGTAGGTATCATCATCAAAGTTTATCAAAGGTAAAACCTACCCCGTTGGGAGTTTTTTGGCTCAAAAATCAGGTTAGGAACATTTTCAATACTCAGAGTGGACCTTGTTCTTTGCCTTACACTGACTTCTTTGTTTTCTGAAAACAAAGTGAAAAACCAACCAAGGTTTCAAAGTTAACAGGGAATAAGTCAGTATCAGCCACCTGGGTTCACTGTTCTGAAGAATATATTCTATGCCCTCCTTATGTTCAAACCTACACTGTAGACTGAAGTACTTCACAAAGTTAGTTTTACAAAGTGTTCTCACAAATGAGAGTCTGTTCTGCTTTGAAGAGTATAGGTGGGTGATTCATAAAATCACTATAGCTTGAGTTTATCATTTATCTCTCCTAATTTTTCAGCCTCAAAGGCATCAGAAGTTCAAACTATAAAAATTGCTACTAGCATTGGTGCACCAAATTTCATTGTATCCTGATCATAAAGAATGCCAGCGGACATTTCAACCTCTGGATGTCCCACTTGGTGGCTTTTCTGAATATATGTAAGAAGATGATATTGGCTGTGTAAATAAAGGCCTTTCTGAGCATGCAGTATCAGTAGGATCCTTTTATCCTCAAAGCACTTTCCATCACCATGAATAGCCCCTTGCCTGTGTGATGGAACAAGTAAAAGGTTGGCTGGGAGTAGTCTCTTCTTTTAAAAATGCTAGTCTTGATAATTTGATACCCTTGTTTCACTCCACTTGCATAAAACCTCAGGCTGACCTAGGCTGAACTTGGTGGACACGGCCAAAGCTTGAAAAGGGATGTAAGCTTCATGAACAGTACAACTTCCAAGCAATATTATTTGGGATGGATCAAGAGCAAGATTGGAAAAGAGGTGAGGGTAGGTACCCAGCGCACCAGCAGCCAGAGTGTCAACCAAATTCTTAGGAATTGTGTCCTGGGTTTTGTGTAACAATACACAGGATTCCCGGGTCAGAAACTTGAATTTCAAGAAAAAACCTGGTCAGAAACCCCTCAAAGGGCCATACAGCCTTCAAAATCTTGAATTAGGATGATGATCAAGCACAAGTTGATACTTCAACAACTCAGGGATCCAAAATCCAGTACTTGGGTAGTCAGAATAGCAACCCAGGTCCAAGTCACACCTCAGACCAAGCATATCCAATCTCACACCTTGCACTCACACTTCAACAGTATTTCACACCCTTTACTCATTCCAGCACACTACCCACTCATCACCCACAAACTTCACCTCCTGCCAATCACCAACAACTCCATATTTACTGCCGTTGGTAGAGTTTTGTTTTTCTTGCTCTCTTCTCCATATATTTTGCTGTTTCTGATATCACATTTTGCTCTCATCTAGCTTGCATCATGAACAAACAACAACAACCTACCAAGTGTGCAGCCTGTCCCAACACACTTTGAGGAAACAAATGTGTTATCTGTGGTCCCTGTCTTGATCAAGCAAACCTTGTAAGAAGAACAAGTTCCTTCATCTTCAAATGCAGTGTCACCTATCAAAAGACCGCTCAATGGCAAGAAAGGTGCAACTCAAAAATACACCCACATCATACAAAGTCAACCAGGCTCACAACTCCCTTCTGCCTACCATGACCCCAAATCACTTCCAACTGGTGACTTATGCTTCAATCAGCTTAAGATCAAATAGTACAACAAAGCCCAAAAAGAACTCAACAAGAAAATCATTGGGGAAAAAAGGACCAATGGAGGTTGTGGTGCTGCTCCAAAGTGTCTGCTCTATGAAAATCTGGGCCCTTCAGCTCTATCTAGTACTAGTGTATGAATTGGTTACAAAGTCTTTTAAAACCAGACTTATCTTTCAATTTTTTCCAATGTTCAACAGCAGTCTAGGGCCATGGTAACTATTGTTGTTAGAGATATGAATCTAGTAGATACCATCATCAAGAAATCCCTTCTCCAGTGGCCTAAACCTTCTGATAAAGCACCTGAATGCCACTACCCTTGGCCTCTAGTAATATTTGAGGGTGATTAACATGATTCCCATAGACTACAGTACTTTAAACTAGCTAAAATGGGTGCGGGCTGTGCTAAACTCAAAACACTTTTTGTCTTTGGTGATCCCAATCCAGAGGGGCAGAGGATTTCAATAGCTCCCTACTTAAGCTCCTACAAGGGGGAACCTCCTCTAGAACTTATAGATGATGCTGATGAGTTTTATAGATCATTTCCTAATATCACTCAACTAGAGATTCCTGATCCCTTCTCTCTCACGGTTTCTAAGAATAAGACTTCAAAAAGTAAGAAATCTAATAGTTTTACAAAAATAGAAGCTGCACTTGATGATTCTGATAGCTTACCTCACTCAGATACTATATTATCTAACTTACCAGTAGTCAAGAAAAGACCTCTAGTAACTGATATTAGCAGTAGTCTTAATTCAGATGCTGTAGTAATTCAACCCCCTAAAAAGAATAAGAACATGAATTGGCCACCACAAGCTTCAACTTCTTTGCCTCATATATCTGATGCCAATTGACACCAGATCAGAGGAGCTAGCAATAAAATCCAATTGAGAACTCTAAATAAGCTACTTTAAGAAGGAGGAGGAATAGACTTATGAGTAGTGATCTGGTGTTGAAGTTGTTGATATCCAATTGACAATACATTGGAAAAATACACGTCTTACCACCATACAGCTTACCTACCCTAAATATACAGGGGTGAAAATTATCCTATAGATACTCTCACTCCGCATCTCCACGACTCTTTCCCCATCTGTGGAAAGAGTCGTGAGTACCCAATTTCCTTTTTTCTTCATCAACAAATCTTAATCATCCCCAACCCTGATAAAGCAATCTCTTGTAATAACCCACGTTTCTCTCTTTTCTCTCTCTCTCTATCTCTCTGATAGCATTTCATCTCTACCCAGATCACGAGTGCAATAGTTCATGCATACCTCCTTCACATCATCACTGTCGGGCCAATCTCTAGGTTAGCACTCGTACCTTAAGAGGGAAGAAGAGGAGAGAGACTACATACCCTATACTCACATATTCTATCAGGTACTCGGTGTTTCAAGACCTTCTCAGGGGTGTGGGAGAAGATAGGACAAATCCACGCCCAAATACACCAGGATGCGGAGAAAGGAAGACTATAAACAATTGATATAAAGATATGATATGATAGAAGCATTGTGTGATGCGTGTGAGATACATGTGTTTCAACAATGTTCCATTCTGGGTAGGCTCCAAGACGCACTATATATAGTCAACCAAATCAAGATACTAAGAATCACAAAACAAATGAGATTTGAGTTTCAAGGAGAATACAAAAACAAAGCAGATCCTGGGTGACAGAGCTTTAAATGGGTCCAAATTGAAGGTTACAATTGCAAAATATCCATTAGACCAAAGGTACCAACACGGAAACTTACTGATGCGGTTGTGATTCCCTGTTCAACTTCTTATAAAAGAGGTTGGGCTTGTAAAAAGACCTCAATACATGCTTTCTTCTGATCACAGGCTTATGTGATCTGCCTGCAAGACATAATCAAACCAAGAATATCACATTAACAACAGAGAAATAAGAGAAACCATCATCACAGAAATGATGAGATCATGGACGGAATCTTATTCTGGTTATAAAGATGTTTTTGATTGAAAGAGTCCTCAGGGACAGGTTTTAGCAAAAAAAAAAAAAAAAAATCCTTGGGACCATTGAACCCTTGTCATAAAAGCATCATGAGTGAACTTTACTAAATCATAGTGGTCATGCAAGATATATAGGCCTTGAGGGGTCCACATGTTCATATTAAAAGAAACAGGAGATGGTGTAGAAATGAAGTATTTCTAATTTTAAGTTGGAATATTCAACACTAATATAATTGTGTTGCATTTGGACATCACTGCCAACTTTTTTGCCCTTGGTCCCCTAGATCATCCTTCAACATAAATTAGTTCAAATATTTTTCCCAACCCAACCCCATGGAACACATGTCCAAAGACTTCTTGAATGCATGGATCACTGCCATTGTGATTGCCTTGGCTGGAATGTCCAATACTTTTCCAGCTAAAGCCTCAAGGGAATGGTCATCCATGGCTTTCATCTGAGTGCTTGATTGGCACCAGGTTTTTCTCTCAGAGGAATCTCTTGTATCCCATGGAGCTCCCTTGGAGGCACCATCCAACAGTGTCTTAAATATTACATTCCGGAGAACTTAAGATGACAGTCAGTCCTAGGGAACTATGGTGGTAGTGCATGTGAGGTTGCCTCACAGTCCCTATGCAACATAACTATGCTGGTGGATGGTTTGAGAGATCAGCATCACACACGGAGCATAATCAGCGACTTTGGGTACCTGCCTGCCACATAGCTCTCTCATCAAGTCAACGCCTGTGTTGCAAAAAAAAAAAAAAAAAAAAAATTGGATTGAACTGAATTTTCACGAGTCTTCTAAAGTTTATTTGAGAAAATATTGCACGCACCAATTACGTCATCCTTTGAAGTGAAATCAAAATCGTGTATTATTAAACTTGAAAGACCTCCAACAATTCATCTTGGGTTTTAAGAAAATCCATTCATGAGAATGTAAAAGTTGAACTTTTACATTCCAGCAACAGTTTGACAAGAAATTGGAGAATTCTCTCTTGCATACTCTATATAGTATTTTCTACTTTTTTTTTTTTTAATCTCATTAGGCATGTCATAAGTGCAATAATTGACAGTTGGTAGGTGATTTAAGTTATCAAAATCAACGTCTGTAGTTCAAAACTAAAAAAGCACAGTACTATTTTGGTCTTTGAAACTTTGGAGTAGGGGTGCAGATTGTGAACAGGCAGCTGAACTAAGAGTCCCTTTTGTATATTCTTCCACATTTACTCTTGCAGAGATCACTGACAAGTTTGTGTCAACTCTTTTGCATTCCAGGCAAGGTAGCGGAGGTATCTTATGGTGAGGAAACAATGGAATGATTATTATTGTTTCCAGAACAATCCGCAACAAACAAATGAGAACCAGAGTGATTGTGATTGCATTCCTTTACTCACAAACGTGGTTAGAGAGTAAGGGGTGTCTGGTTGGCTGGGTTGATATAAAGAGCATAAGCAAAGGGCGGTTGAGATTGGGAAACAATGGGGTTTGAATGATCAAACGATGATCAAATTTGTTAGCAGTGCTTAAAACATATATCAACTGGTCTTTATCATTCTCCTTCGATTCAAATCACTTGAATTTCAACTAATCTGAGTCATAATAGTATCTGTCTTTCTGATTCATCAGAACTTTCCGCTTTTGCTTACCATGCATACAGTACATACATACATCTCAAAAAAAAAGAGAACCCAAAACACAAGAAAGCCTTTAAAATCGTTAATTCCTAATCATTTACCACCATTCCTCTTACTTTTTTCAAATGGAACATCCCAATCCAATACACCACCTTGTTGTTGTTGATGATGCTTATAAAACCTTAAGGGACTACGACTTGAAATCGGTGTGTCACTTAAACCAATCCTTCTAAGTCTATATAATTTAATCCAACCAATTCCAATAGCAACACCAACAATCATAATGGCTACTCCACTAGCTCCAATAAAAGCTAATGGATGATGTTCTAATCCAGTTTCTAAATTCATACCAAATAAACCTGCTCAAACCCATCCACAAAACACACACATATATACACGTCAGTTGGATTTGATAAAACAAAAAGGTGAGAAAGTAAAGTGAGGACAGACCAGCAAGGAGAGCTCCTGTTCCTAAACCCATAGTAGTGATTGAAACCTTTAAATCAAGTGCTAATAATGTATTGCGATTTGAATCTAGAATTAATTCAATAATCTCTTCTGTACTTTTGATATTTGTCTGAAGCGAAACATATAAGGAAAATATGAAGAAATCGATTCAATTTGTATGAAAAAAATGACAATATCAGATAGAGAAAGAAGCAAACTGACTAAGATAGATTTTCCCTAGAGTGACGATCAATTTTTGAGAGGGAGCGCCAAAAAAAGATATGAGGTTAATAAAAAAATAAATTGAAAGATATCCTTTCTCACATTTTGTCGACATGTAAATCAAAACTTACTTCATGCACAATTTCTTCTACATATTTAGAAAAAGATTCAAGTAATTGTTCAAGTTCTTCATGATCATGTGAATCTCTTGGAGTTTCTTTTAAAATCTTTTCACTCAGATAACTATCAGCCATGTCTTGATCTATTCTTACCAACAAAATAATGATACATCAGTATATATATACAGAGGGAAAAAAAGAGAGATAACAAACCATTTTCAAGAATTTCATCTAAACATTCTTGTACAAGTAAAGCTCTACTATTAAAAGATGATAATCTACGAGAATACAATAACAATTGTTTAAGTTTTTCTCTTTCTTTTTGAAAAAAAAACAAACAAATCATAGTAAAATGTGATTAGCCTCAATCTCATGAAAAAAAGGAAAAATGAACAAATAGATGATTTAAGGATGTAAAAGTCATTTGAATTACCTATATTACGTTCTAATCCATCTAATAAGCTTGATACCAAAGTCTTTAATACACCTAATTCTCCTTCTAAACTAGTGATGATGGATCCTAACATAGTTTCAAGTGCCCTAAAAATGAGATATCAAAACGGGTTCATGCTGGGTTGATTTTTTTTTTTGAAAAAGAGAGACGAACCTAAACTCGTAAGGTAAATCTGTACCTAATCTTTTTATACAATTTGATGATTCAGTTAAATTTCTCAATAATTTATGAACAAAAGCTGATCTAACTAAATAAGTTGTTGAGTTTGTTGACGTTGAAGAGATTGAGACGGATGGAGAATATGGATGATCAAATAATATAACTGAATTGGCCTTGATGAGTGCTCTAATATTAAGTACGTTAAACTGTAAAAAAAAAATGATTCAAAATTTTATAGTATGAGTTACGACCTTTCGCAAGAGAAACTCTTAAGTTTTCAGTTTACTTGGTTCATACAATCTGGTTTGTAGAATTAAGTGAAATCTGAAGGCCTTAAAAGTCATAGTGACTAATACAAGGGTTTTCATGATCTTTTGGTTTGGGGGGGGGGGTCCTCCAAATACCTATTGATTATGTAAAATGAATGACTTACTATTATAGCTTCTTTTCTGACCAAAATTGATGGTACTACGTTTGATATACGAGAGTCTATTCTTCTTAAATCTCTTGGCTAAAACATTTTTTTTTTCAAGATTTGTTAATTTAAAATCAGTTAAGAGTTTTGATTATATGTCAAAAGGAAATGAATAGATCCACCACTGACTGACTTGTAGACCATTCTGAGCACAAATTTCACTTTTTGACATAGATTTACTTGATACGATATTCCCTGTAGTATATAATGAGTATTAGGAAGAAAAGTCAGTCCAGCAATCAGTTTTATCATAGAAGATGTACTTAGACGGACCTTCGTTATTAATCTCCGTACATTTGATAGTCCAATTATCTTCCCTTCGATTGCTTGTACGGTTCAAGATTTCAGGAAAGTTTTGATTACCATTTCGATTTGGAGTAGTACCAGAATGGTGATCAAATGAATCAGAGTTACTTGAAAATGTCTCAGGTATTCTACGTAATATTGATGATGAAGAAGTAGGATGAGAGATAACACGAAATTCAAGTGTACGTTGAGATGGTAAAAAGGATGGAATTGGTTTTGATGAAGCTGAAGTGGAACAAGTTGAAGTTTTGAATTTATTTATGGTTATTTGAATTAATTTGAGGTTAATCTGATTTGGATTTAAGTGAGTATTAGGAGTTGATAATAATCTGGTTCCAATTAATCGATTCCAAGTCATCACGTCCAGTATGACTGACACCTCATCAGAAATTATTGATTTAAATATGATGAAGAATGAGAAAGGGCTCACTATCAATCACAAATACTTGACTCAAATAGTCAGACTTCAGAGTTTCCAACTTTTAACTTTTTTCAAGTCAGCTATACCTAAGCCTTTACATTTTAAACATATAGCACTTTGAGAAAAAGCCTAGTAGAGAGATTACATCATCGAACCAGCGTCACCTTTGGACTAGCGTCCTTCAACCGCTTCTTGTTTACTCAAAGTAGAATCCTGGTATAATGAGTTCACGCATCCGCCTCCCAACTCAAGGAGAGTTGTGGAACTTTACTCAGTAGACTACAACCCATGCTGCAAGATGTTGACTGGCCCATACGTCCCCCCAGTCTAAGGAAGGAGCAGTGTGTCAACAGAGGTTTGTTTCAACACTACTACAGGGGTCCTAGGGCAATAAGTCATAACCTAAATTTATCTAAGTCCCTCTGGGCGAGGCGAGCCCGCGGAGGGACTTACAGCGTATCCACGACTTTTAGGGTGTGAGGCACAACCTACAAAACCACTTAGCGTACAGTAAACCATTTTTCCTCACTAGGGAACCTGCCTCTGTATTAAGAAGAACCTGGCTCTTTAGACATTTCCACACACAGTCCCAACTTTGCCTTCTCTCCAATATCTCTGCGCACCAAGATGTTGGAGAGGTGTACAGAGTTTTATCTTTTTTTTTTTTTTGAAATAATAATACTAATCATTTTGAGTGCATCGTGGTACAAAAACATATAGCACTCGAAGAAAAAAAGCCTAGTAACAAAATTTCAATAACCAAGATATCTTTTTCCAGAAGAGCCACCTCCAACTATCTGTAAAAGTACCCAGTGTATCATCTAAGTCACAGAAATACATGTCCTCCAATTTATAGAAGGAGGTGTAACAAGCATTCTGATCTACAGAGCCTTTTAAAAAAATTGGCCTTACCATTCAACCCTCAATTCAAAGAAGGAGATGAAGTGTGGAACTCCCAATGTACTGAGCAAGGGCAGAACTTGAGAGGGACTTTGCAATTCAACAGGGTAAGTAAAATAAATAAATACCACTCAAAAAAAAAAACAAGACTTCAAGAGATTTTGTAACAGGTCATACCCTGGCTTAGAGATAATTTGGTCATGAATTTAACACTCTACAAAAGTCTGGTCTTATTGGGGCTCTAACTTGAGGACTGAGAACAATTGTAATACCCTTTAAAATCACAAAATGAGCTACTAGCAATGGATTTGATTAATTAAAAGACTACAATCTCTATACATTATTGAGAAGGGGAGAAGTTCTGGTTTTTCCACAAATTTTAAGACTCTAAATAATTACAAATAAATACCTTCAAATATTGAAGTCATAGACAAAGTCCCAGAATCACTAGAGAGAGAGCAAGACCTTGTATATTGACCATACAAAAAAAAGCACACAAAAATTCTGCAAGTCCTCAAAACCTCCCTTGACAAAAAAACCATTACACCATTCACATGACATCGCACAACTCCACATATGCACTAAAAAAGAGAAAAACACATGAAATCCACCTATTCACACTACAAAATGCCTCAATCCACCAATTTATCACTCCCACAGCCTCAGAAATCCACTTCACACAAAATCACACTATCAAACTCCATCCCCAAAGACTGCTAGAACATTTGATCTTACCACATTCTACCTGATTTGTATCTCCAATCCGCTCATTTTCACACATTTTCCTCTCTAATCTTCAAATCCACAAAACTCCTTCAATTTTGATGCTGTGATGTCAAGACTGGCTGATATTTATTTCCCTTCTTCACACCTACAGCTTTCCTCACTACCATTAACCTCCAAAATGACTCCTACATATGCTGCACATACTGTAAATCCCACATTTGCACATGATAAACCACACTCCCAGCTCCTGAAATGACCAATTCATGCATACACATCCTTCAATGACACAATCTCTCTTTAACTCTCTTTCCTCTACCTTAAAAAATACTTACCCTCTGTCTTGTTGAAGTTAGGCATAAGCTGTAGTTGTAGGGCACTATACAGTGCCTATGCTTGTACACAACACAGTATATCAGCCCCTGGGACACGCACAAGGTGGAAGGTTTTTCCTCACCTTTCCAACTTGGAACTTTACATGTTGTGGTACGCAAAAGCTGTTAAGAGGTATATAGTGGGTTTTCAACAAGGGATTTAGGTAGAAGGAAGCATGTGACAGTCACTAGAGGTATAGCATGGGATTCCTAGGGGTTGGTTTACTTGGGTAGATTTTCTTTAGGAAGCATTTGGAGTATGGAAAGGTAGTGTTTGGTTAGGTTCGAAGTTTGGTAGCGGGTATGGTACACAGGAAATGTAGGAATTCAGTAAAAGGGTAGGTCAGGGGCGCTTCTAGGTCCTTTTGGTCCAAAACCCCCAATACAGGAGAGCTTTTACCTTTTTGTAAGTCCAAAACCGCCCTACATGGAAAAGCGAAATTTGGTGCGTGTGACACTCTGGATGGATCCTGGACGTCGTAGAGGTTTTTCTTCTTGAATCTTCCACGAAAGGTGACAAAAAGCGCGCATGACAAATGGCACGCCTGGCCAGTAGACGTCGTGGGGACGTTGTCGAAGTTGCTAGGGGGTAAAGTAAGGGTGTTGTTGAACTCCAACGTCCAAGAGGCATTGGCAGAGCCAGAAGAGGGGAAATCCACGCCAAAAGAAAGAAACCTTGATGGTGCAATGGGTGCTGTCGAAGCTTCCCTCATCCTAGGAATCCACGGAGATACCACTATCTGCGGAGCCTTAAAGAGATCCAAAGAGAATCCTGCAGAGTAAAAAAAGTGTCAGTCTAGCTCTAAAAGAAGTAGTGTAACAACCACGAAATTAGGGCTAGCTACAATGATAAACAGCTTTATTAAGTGAATATGTTCACAAGCTTATTTGTCAAGCCTTATCTGAATATATCAGGCTTGGCAGAAATCAAATATATTTGTATTTCTCTTCACTG
>KI572306.1:0-13103 GCA_000500245.1 Cronartium ribicola 11-2
GTTACTAACCCTTATACTCGTGTTTTTAGAGTATTTTTGTTGTGTTTCCTCCCTTCTAAGCTCTTCCAGCAGCACAGCACTGTTGGAGTTCCACATTGGTCTTACAATGGGTAAGATTGGTCTTATAATGGGTAAGATTGGTCTTACACAGGGTAAGATTAGTCTTAGGATGGGTAAGATCAGTCTTACAATGGACAAGATCAGTCTTAAGACCAGCCTTAGGGCCTTGCTTCATCTGGAGTTCTATTGGCCAAGAATGGGTGGATTTGAAGTGACCCAAAATCATTTGGATGGATGTGCATCACCTTGGATTGGTGTTTGTGATGATCAGAAACCTTTTCTGGAGGTGTAAAACTTTGTCAAACTTGTTTGAGGGGCTGACTGGATCAGGCTGGACCATGCTGCCAATCTGCACCAATCTTATCAGTAAAAGACCGAGGATACTGTAATTAGGTTTTTTCAGCTTTTTACCAAAGGATCTGTATGACATAGGTGTTTTTTGAAGTGGGCTGTATCAGGACAATCACTATTAGGCTCAAGTGATTGAGTGTGTCAAGTAGACAAATTGGTGTGTTTGAACCATGAATATCTCTATGGCATGGGTAGGAACTGTATCACTACTTGACAAATATCATTCTTCCAAAACAATTCCTCATGTACTCAGAAAGACATACAAGTACTGTATATATATTGCACCATCTACTCTGGTGACTCTTTTATTCCATGATTCAACATATTTGCATTGTATTGAGAGGTTTCACAACCTTTTATTTTTTATCCCTCTGACCTAAGTAGCTTAACAAGTTTACTTGAGCTGTGAAGTGAGGTAGATGAGATGTATGATTTCCAGGAGGTTTCAGGAGATATGAAGAGGAAAAACTTGGAGGTAGGCCATTGTGGTCTTTTAATATGCTTGCACCACTTCCAAGTAAAATTAAATCAAGTGTGGAAAGGTTTAGTTGAGTATGGACTGTTGTCTTGGAATTGTTCATAATAAGGTACTATCCATATGGTGGCTAGTTGCAAAGCTGTGTAAGGTCCAAATGGATAATGCTGTATCCTGATGCCCAAATCAAATCTTCTTTCTTGATACTCATCAATTTGAGCATCCAAGGGCAGATTTGGAATGCTTGCTTTGGAAGCTTGTATTGGATATCTTTTTTCCAAAATGAAATCATTTTTCATTTTTTTGTTTACTTTTGGAAGAAAAATTAAATGATATACTTCAAAAACTCAATCTTATGAGGATCTGTGGATAGTTCTACACTTCCAGAAATAAACAGGTTCTCAGATGGGAATATGCTTGCTGAGCAGTAAAATGCAAGAAATGAAAAGTGCCTCAATTTAATGGCAAAAAATACAATTGAAAAGTGAACCTTTCAGAAAGACAGGGTTTTCCTTTGGAACTTTTTCAAGGAGGTTTACATATCTGTTACCACCTGTAGGTGTTCTAAAAAACTCTGCTCTGTCCCTATAAATGTGATTTCCTGTGGAGTGACCTCAAAAGGTTACCAAGCTCTATCCAGTGAGAGATAATCCAATTTTGTTTTTTCTTTCTTTTGCTAATGCACTTTACAATTTGTGCATTTTACTGCTCAGCAGGCATATTCCCATCTCAGAACTGGTATAAAGCTAGTTGTCTTATGATCCTTATATTGAACCTGTCACATGGAAATATCTGTTTCAAAAATCCAACTGTTTTTCTTTCTTTCTACATTTGTGGTAAAATAAACCAATATACCTCAAAACTCAACATTTTGAGTATTTGAGGATTGTTTTAGAACCATCAGAGTCAGGGCTTTCCATCTATATCTTGCTTTTTGAATCTGAAAAAAAAAATGAATGAATATGATATCCAAAAGAGATATCAATGTAAGAATTTGAAATTTGAAATTTGATCCTGCACAGTCAAGTTGGAAATTTGACAGGTATTGATCCTTTTGAAACTTACACAGCTTTGCCACTAGCTACTATATTTCTTTTCAGTTCATTTTTAAATAGATGTTCAGGATTTCTTACACATCTGTTTGAGATTGTAAAATTTGGTGATATTCAATTTTCATTTCACTCTCTCATTGTACATTTTTTTTTTACCTATCTTGATAACAGACAATGAAATTGAACCAGTACTTCTGCTTGACAAAGGATTTGAATTTTAAAGGAAGTTCCTTTGTTGAAAAATATTCGTAAATATTGGTAAGAAATGTGCAAATTTCTTCCTTGTTTGGGAGCAATATTTATATCACCAAAGATATAAATGATGGTACTTTCCTTTCAGGGGTTTCCAAGTGGTGGGCAGAGGGCACATTTGCTAAAATTCAACTTGATTCAAGGAAGATTCAGTAAAAATGTATGTTGGTGTGTTTCTCATTTCAGAATTGTTGGTCTCATGGGATCCATGGTTTCTACTTGAAAACCCCTAATGAGTCTTTCCAGATGTATCCTTGGATTTTTCCATGTGGTCTCACCCGGGTTGCTGGGGCTTCAACTTACTGTAGTTCATCTGTTGTGATATGTTGTGAGCTGCACATGAAACACTGCACTTTATCTGTTGAGGCCAGTTTTCTCCATCCACAAGTTCCCTTCTGGGCCAAACAAAATTCCATATTCAGAAGTCAAATTGGCAGGGCAAGGGCTTGTTATAGGCTAGGTTTTTTTTTTTTTTTGTTCTTAAATCAACTCAAGAAGCTTTATGATGAAACCATATATACTTCTCTGTAAAGTAATACACTTTATTTCTCCTAGGGAACCCCACAATTTGAAATCCAATTTTTGGTGGCTTTTCCGACCACAATCCTATGTTCAAAAGGTTTTTTTGGGGGGGAGGTCTTTTAGTAAAGTAAAATAAAAATAGGCCAATGCTTTGGACTTGAGTTAAGTGGTGTGTAAATTTCTAGTCCTATGATGGGCACAGAAAACCTATACACTAGTTAGCCTTGAAAGATGAAATAAAGCTGGTGGGAAGATTTTAAAGATTTCAGCCATGTATGCCCACATTTTGATGGATAAAATGAAAAGTGTGTAGTTTAATAATCTGATGAGGTTGTATGAAGTTGTAGTGGGCCTTGTGAGCCCCTTCAATCTCCCTCCCTCTTTGGAACGGTAATTGGCTGAACATTAGCAACCTCTTGATATTTTCCTGGCTGGCTGAACAGGTCCCCATAAAGCCTAAACCTCTTCTCCCTGACCGCAATTTTCTCCCCTTCCTCACTATTTACCACAACCACCTAAACAGAACAACAGCACATCATTGGGGATACATACTTTTTATATACCATATGCTCAATAGCCCACATTACTATCAAGTGTGAGCAACAATAAAACCATTCAAGAGTGTTGGTATACTTCACTTCTTCCTAACCTACTGAAAAGAACTACCTCCAACAAATCTGAGTTGGATGGCTGCATCCAACTCAACTATGCCTTTTTCCAAGCCCCTCCCCCATTGAATAAAGGCTGACCTATCCAACGCAACTCTGTTGCCACTACACTTACCAGTGTGGAGATTAAAATACAACTACTGTGAGAACGACGAGTTTTGGGAGACTACAAACTAATCCTATAGCTAGGAGCCAGGATCTTCACAAAGCCATTCTTGCCCAAGTATAAGTCAGCTGCCTCACTGGAGCCCTTTATAATGATAAATCCTATCTTTAGAAGACAAGTAACTGCAGTGGGTACTTGTTGGTATCAGACCAAGATTCATACTTGTGGTCTTCAGAGCTCGCGGCATTTTCACTACTTAGTGGACAGGTGGGTTGTCATGAAGGTGCACTTCTTACACAAACTGGAACTTGTCTCATCCCTTGCTAAACAAAAGTATGTACTACAAGATTGCTCTAACTTGTCAAATATTGTACCTCGACATTCTTTGAGGACTAGTCCTTGCCTCAATGTAAGAGACTTTGTTAAGTTAGAAGATTTCCTCTCAAAAGTGACAATTTCACTCAATCAATACTTGCACCATGCTCCTATACACACCTGTGCGTACCGACCTTTTTGCACCACATTCACGTTAGTAGTAAACTTTTTAAGTGGTACCAGAGGTATGCTTGTTAACGGTAGGTCCTTCAAACTATCAAAATTTCGCTCACAGTCTACGCGTAGCCACAGATGTCATCAATTTTCGCCAGTCGAACAATCAACTGGAATGCTAAGGCTCACAGCATGTCATGCATTACAATTCGAAAGAAAACATGCCAATTACATACCATGTAAGCTGTTTAGATCCACATTAGCACGATGATGTAGCTTGTACAAGGAAAATTTATCTACTTTTTTTTTTTTTTTGCGATTTCTTTGTCCGGTAGTGCAGAGATTGCCATGAGTCTCAGCATTTCGGCGGTGTGTTTGGCTACCTGAACCAACAAGCCCTGCGGCTGCGCGTAGAATTTGCGCAAAAGTCCGAGGGGTTGGAAAGACCTGCCGTTAACAACCATACATTGCTTTCGCGAGACACACACCGCCTTCGGATGTGTGCGTCGGTACAAAAGGGTGCCTTTGTTCCACCTCACGCGCCCGACAGGGGAGTTCGTCTCATGGATGAGGTGATAGGCCTTCCAAAAGTAAAAGGAGAAGAAGGCGCAGGAGAGAGCGCACGTGACACATGTCTTGTGTCTATTGCTGAGTAGTGAAAACAGCATGAATCCGTTCTCGGGACAAATGCTGGATGGTAGACCAGAGTTCTTGCTTGCCCGTGGGGGCTCGATATCAAACGATGGCATCTATTACAACTTTGGGTGAGTTTACTGTGTCAAGGTCTAGGTTGTGTAGATCCACCCCTCCCTACAACAGCACCACTGCCCAAATAGTGATGATAGCACCCATTATGCACACACTGATTGTGGCCCTGGCAAGAATTCAAGGAAAGTTGATCCAACAAGAGTTCCTTCGATTGGTAACAAAGGCCACTGTACCCATCTTATACCCCTCTGCAATCAAGTCGCCACTCACGGGAAGGAAGAGAGGCATTGAGACACATTGATTGAACATCATGTGAGTGCAAAAAGGATTTATGAACGCAGGCAGTCGGGCAACACTTCTGAGGGGAAAGACGCGCAAAAAGAGAAAAGGAGACGGGCAGGCACTATGAGACAACGAAAGCGGTCACGGGCCAACAACGGGAAGGTTCAGGACTGAGAAGAGTACGCAGACAAAANAAAAAAAAAAAAAAGAAATAAACTGTTAGGTCGAACAAAATCAGAATCAAAAAAGAACATCGTAGCCAGTGAATGGAGGATAGAGTAGCAGTAGAAAAGCACAAATGGCAGCGGACGGAGGGCTTTCTAGTTATTTAAAGATGCGACACAAGATAGCCACCAATAACACTCGCAAGAGTGTTAGAAGTTCGCGCGAGATGCTTTTGCTTTTTATTGGCAGCAAAATGGATTGGTTCACGCCTCAGGCGCAGCCTCGGATGCCTCAGGGGCCTAAACATCAATGAAGTTCAAGAATGGAGAAGAGGCGAGAAAAAAAAATCAAGAGGGGGAAGACGAAGGGACGGTGATGATCAGATCAGTTACTACAGTCACAATCATGCATCTCGAGACCGAGAATGGTTTACGTACAGCAGCAGGCTCCGCAGGTTTGTCTTCCTTGTCGTCCGGTACACTGTCATTCAAGTCAGAACTGCAGGTAAAGCTCACATCAATCAGAAACGGAATAGGATAACAGCACAGATCGAGTGGGTTGACTTACGTCCAGAGGGTCAGGTTGTCTCTCAACAACTGCATGATGAGCGTCGAGTCTTTGTAGCTCTCCTCGCTGAGGGTGTCCAATTCAGCAATGGCGTCATCAAATGCTTGTTTGGCGAGTTGGCAAGCCTTGTCGGGCGCGTTGAGAATCTCGTAGTAGAAAACACTAAAGTTCAGCGCAAGCCCGAGACGGATTGGGTGGGTAGGTGGGAGTTCGACTGTGGCCACAGAGGATGCTGCCTTGTAGGCCTCAAGCGAAGCATCAGAGGATGATGTACGCTTATCACCCGTTGCGAATTCGGCAAGGTAACGGAAGTAGTCTCCCTTCCTGTAATCGGGAAAAAAGGTGAAGCTTCTTAACGACGAAGATAGAAGGATACAAGAAAGGCGTGCAGCGAGCCAGCGCATGAAAAAGAAAAGCTTACATCTTGTGGTAAAAGACCTTGCTCTCACCCGACTCAGCCGATTTGATGAGGTGGCCATCAAGGACTTCAAGAATGTCTTCACAAATCTTGGCCAACTCAGCCTCGATCTTGTCACGGTAGGCCTTAATCTGGCCGAGCTGTGCCTCATTGCCCTTTGCCTGAGACTGCAACTCAGCACCAGCACACCCTTCACGGCTGGAATAGAGAGGAGAACGATAAGAGAGGAGACAAACCTCTTCTTTCTGCTCGATCGAGCTCACGATCCTCCAGCTGGCACGTCGAGCGCCAATGACGTTCTTGTAGGCAACTGACAGAAGGTTGCGCTCTTCGATGGTCAGTTCTTGATCGAGCTATCCATCACAAGCGCGTAACCGGCCCAAGGCAGTGATAGACAGGGGGAAGGAGGTAAATACAGTGAGGAGCAAGTTCAGACAGATGACGGATAGTGATAAAAGATAGGTCGGGAGAGAGGGAGAAAAAACAGAGAAAGAGACAGTGAGCGGTGACTGACTTTGGCTACGTCCTTCATGTAAGTCACCATCTCGTCATATCGCTCGGCCTGCTCAGCGAGCTTAGCCATGTAAACAGAGTCTTCACGGGAAGCCATTGGAATAGAGTGTCTGAGGATTCGAGAGCAAGAGAGAGGTTGGGATCAACAGAAGCAGAGAGGAAGACAGCGATAGATAGATAAGGATGATCGATTGATGTGGATTGAAAAGGGGTTGAAGAGGACCGATAGCGACCGCTGGTTGAAGGAGGAGTGATGTGACGGTGAAAAGGGGTTCGAAAGAAGAAAGGAAGGCCCACCTGAAGTGTGCGAAGTGGCGGGCGGTAGGGGGTAATGGTGAAGTGGGCAAACGAAGAGTAGAGCGTAGGGTTTGATAGGATGATACTGGCTGAATTGGAGGGAGTGAAGGGGCAGGCGAGAGCGGGACGAGGGGGAAATCGACTTCTGGGGGGGACGAGTGAGGCTAGCGGATACGGTACATAGCATCCTATACATAAACTTAGACATAAACGGTCGAAGGGTTCCAACTGGGCAATAACTCATTTCGATCGAGGACGTCACTCAACTCAACTGATTAAATTATCAATTGAGCGTTCGAGAAGGCCAATCAAAACCCTTCAAAGACTTAAATCTTGATCCCCTATCAATCAAACTTGGTACAAAACATGACAAAAGAACCGAAATGAACAGTTCCATGTGAATTCACGCTCCCGACTGTCGGGTGGTGCACGGACCACCACAGCCACTTATTGCTTAGACCCATAAGCTTAGGGGCGACACGTCAGTGCTCGGATACCGATCCGATGTCGTGTCCACTCACCGTTGCCCCTACGGTTGATTTTTAATCTCACCTCACCATCATCATCTTCATGTAAGAGCATTTGTGGTGGGTCATCGAGGGCCCGAGTGACCGTTTTTGAAGCCATGGCAAAGTTCTTCACAAAGGCTTCGGGATAACAATCCCCCACAGGTCTCTTGTGACCTCGAAGACCCCTCAATAATCAATTGATTGGTCTTCGAGTACATACATACTCTACCGGGGTCTCAACATCGGAGGCTTTACTTCAGTCCTCTTGAGTCGTTCTCAGATCTTGCGCGGGCTCCCTGGGCCGGAGAGAAGAACATTATCAGCACGTTGGCCCTAAGGTGATAAAGGGGGATAAGAGGGCCTTAATTAGTGAGTGACTTTGTCCCACCCAATGACCTAAACTTCTTATTTATCACTGTAAGGCTTTCAACCAAGGCTGAGCTCTAACATTTGAGTACAATTTTGTTTCTTTCCAAGTCTCAGCAAAGGGAAAAAGAAGTGGTTTCTCTTTGCTTCAAAGAATTCAAGTGTTGTCAAAGCAGCACTTTTATCGGCCTTTACAATTAGCTTGTTGGGCCTTTCCTGACCCGTTTGTAGAGCACTCAGGGGCAAATTTTCTGTTGACCCGGGAGGCGGTTTTCCAGTAGGAAAAATCAGTGCACTAAAGAATTATGTTTTTGTAGGTTGTAACCGCCAGGTGTGGAGTTAGTGTTGTGTCAGATAAGAAATGGTAAGGGTCACAGTATCAAGTGGGAAATGGAGCAATCAGACAGAATCCAAAAGACTTCTTCGGTTTGCGCCCTCTAAAGGGACCCAAAATCCAGCTACAAAACATAATCCAAAGGTCGTTGCATAATTACCATGGAATCGGACCATCTCAACACAAATGATTTCAGGAAGACACAGACACCATGTGGCCGAGGTTGAAAGAATTGGCTTTTATGTCATTGATCTTTAAGACTTTCAAACACGGTGCATCTATGTGAAGACTAGATCTGATGCCAGGTGCTCTTGAAACAGGCGCTGTGGAAGACTCTCGGGTCCCAAGAAGTACCTGCAAACCTCATCATTGTGCAAGAGAAGTATTAAAACATACAATTGGACTCAGAGAAAAGCTTGGGTAACATAACATGTTTTGAAAGAGCCATGAATGAAAGTAAGGTGAGAGGCATAAAATCACTTTGCTCGCTTAGAAAGAGAGTGATGCAAAATTGTCAAACTGTCATCTAGACAATCTGAACATGAGTGTGAGTTGAGCTTATTCCACGGGTTGGTTATTCATGCCTGAGTTGGGAACAAAAGTAATGACCCGAACGTGACTTGAACACGGAACCTTTCGATAGACAACGAGAGCACCCCGCTGGAGTCGAACGCGCTACCATTGCGCCACCAGGCCGCTGGTGACGTCATCACTGTTCGAGTATATATACCATGCGATATGTCATCCATACAGTGCGTGCAAAGTAGTCTAGTGACCTGAGTTGAGACACGTAGGGGTTTCACCCCTACCTGCGACAAAAGTTTCCAAGACTCAAGGTGCATACATTGCAACTCATGTTTCTACATGACATCATGTGCAACGTCAGTGGAACAGTTGGTCATGTGTAAGCATGGTGGACTTGTATTTAGCCATGTGTAATCGTCTGTAATCACCTCACAGGGGTTGTGTAATTTCCCACAAGTTTTCCACAGGAAACTCTCAGGTGTCTCAACGTGAGTTACTTCACTACTTTGCATACAGTGTATAGCTCAGCCAAAGAACAACTTTCCAAACACTGACAGCTTTGGTTTTGTTGAGATATGGGTATCACTATGGGGTTACAGTACTGAGACAACAGGGGTAGTTAGCTACAAGCATATGTGTATACGTAGATAGATATACTTCGCTCCCTCCGGCCCGGAGCCTCCCGTCCTCATTCATGATCGACGGGAGTTCCCTAACGGGCCGGAAGCGCGAGCGAAGACGAGAGAAGAGAGAGAGAGCTTACCTGACTGCTCTTTCAGGTTTCAGTTCAAATTAAACACAAGACCCCAGAACGGAATGGCGTTTTGAGAAGTCTCCAAAGAGACACCCGGTGTAATATACAGAAGCCATCCCTGGGAGCCACTTTGGGAGCAACCTGGAACCGCCAAAAAAAAAATGCTTTTAATGTTTTCTGGGGTCAGCTATGTGTCTAAGTCCGTTCAGGGTCAATTAAATTCTAATGAAATTTCTGTTCCATCAATCTACATGTATGTATTCAAAAATATCTACTGCTTCGTTCGGCAAAAAGTATATGGCCAATACATACATGTAATTTAGACATATATGTATGTCTCGGAGATTTGCCTTCGGTAAACCAAATTTTGGACAATATGTTCAGACATATGGAAAAGTAGACATCACCACGGGAGCACTTTTTTCTTTTCGACGCGCCATAAGTGGTCGACCAGATTAACCGTTTTGAGACAGGTCTCAGTACGACTCACAGCGGTCGACCTGATGGGCGCAGGATGGTCTAATGGTTGACCGTCCTGTGATTGGAGCTTCGACCACTCTCAAATAGCGCGTGCTCGGCTTGAAGTCGACGGAGGGCATTGACAGCTCAAGATTGGCACATATCAGTCTTGAAAGTGACGACCTGAGCCGTTGACCTGAGATGGAATCTGAGACTGTACGGGAACGGTCAAGTATTTGATGGACCATTTGGAAACAGTCCGTGGCTTTTGGCCAGATTGAAAGAAAGATGACAAGTCCCTATCTCCCCTGAGGAGTTATAAAGGGTTTTAGACCAAACCCCAATGACTCCTCTTGTGGTTTATAAGACGTCATCAGCAAGTGAGAGAAGTCCTCTCCTCCTCACTTCAAACCACTCTCCATCCAATCAGATCTCCCTCACCCTCTCATGTCCCATCACCTCCTGTCCTCCATTCCCTGGCCCAGCTGTGCTCGCATCTCTCCCTCAACTTCTCCAACAGCTGTTTTGAGTGCCTTTGAATGCCCTCAATGATGTCAACACAGAATGTTCTCAAACAAATCTTGTTTAGATAAGTGTTCTTTATTTTTTGCAGGTGGTTAGTTTCCAGCTGAATGTTCCTCCTTTCCCTCTCTCATTCCCTTCAATACAATCTTAAACCCTGTTTAACACTACTTCCGGTGTTCCAGATGTACTCAAAGACATTGAGACCATTTTTGGACCAATCTAGTTTTGGTGAGTTCCTCACTTTGTTTCTGTTTTTTGCTCTTCAGCTAGTCCCTTCTCCCTTCTTGTCATCAAGAGGGTCTGCAGGTATTTGTAGGTTACATTTCTAAGAAACCTTCCTCCTTTCCATTTGCTATTCCCCAGCTGTTACTTTCTCTCTCTCTACTGTCTTATAGTGTCCTCATGCATCTCTCAGAAGTGCGAGCTCTACACTTGTTACAGTAGCTTAGTATTCATATCATTTCTAGCCATGTAATCAAAATGCACAATTTTGTAAGGTTTATTTTTAGCTAACATCAACTTCCTGGCTTTCTGCAAAAGTGATCAGAAGCTAGCAAACAGCCTTTTAATAGGCTTTGCTGGCCCTCCCAAGCTGCCTGCAATACAAGCCTGAATGGGCATGAGCAAGCAGTATTGAGCCTTGATCAATCTGGCTGGTGAGCTCAGATGTCAGCATGAGATCAACCACATTTCAATATTATATTGACATGAGATCAATATGAGGATGAAGGGCTTTGACAATCCTCATATGATTCATCCTTGTGTCCTTTTGGGGATGGTCAACCCGCCATAGTTGGTCAACGACCTGAGGTTGTGGGCAATTGACCATCTTGGGCCGGTTGAATTGCCCCCATGGTGTATATTTACTTTTACATATAGGAATATATCTCTCTGGATACCTTTGGATTACCCGCCCACCCACCTTCATACCTTCCAGCATCCACTCCCTTGACCTTGGCCTCGATCCCGCTACCTCATTCCCTCGACCTCGACCTTAGTCTCGGTCTTGCCCTTGTCCTCCTTGTCCTTGTCCTCTTGACTGGTGAGAATCAATGGACTCAGATAATAAATGAAAAATATATCTGATAATAACACAGTTGTTGGGTTCATGGAAATTGTATGAGTAGTTTAGGACCTGCAGAAATCAAAGTAAGTATTTTAAAGGCTCTTTCTTACTGTCTACATGTGACTTTATATATTAATCTGAGAAACTTGGAATTTTTGCTATAACTGAATGTTTTATTTTTCCATTTAGGACTACCTTAATATGAGCTTTGATTTTGAAGAAAGGGGTTTAGCATTGAAAAGGGCACTGGAAATTGTTCTAAAACCTAAAGCTTGGGAGGCAGATTTAGATGGAAAAGCTTTGTATTCCAAGTTTGATGTTTTAGAAACTGATTTTTACATTGATGATGAAGCTCCTGCACTTCCACCTAGATCTCCTCTTGATAAAATGAATGAGATGGATGAAATCCTTTGTATCTCATTTCAATCTAAATGTAAATGTAGATCTGATGCTAAACTATGATCAGAGGCTCAAAAGTTTAGTCATTTATTAAACAGTCACTCATTCAAGTTCAGAGAAAGTACAGAAAAGGAGACCCTCTCTGTGGCAAAAAAGGCAACAAACTCATATGACAAAGAGAGTCTTTGACCATTTTTTGTAAATGAAAGTGAGACGGACTGATCACAAAACAAACAATAAGGAAATTCCCTTGCAAAAGAGATTCTGAATAGAGAACAGTGTGTAATCATCTGTTCATTTTGAGCAATTATCATATGAACCAGATCATATTCTAATTCACATAAGAATTATACACATTGTTGGATCAATGGGTGGGTGGATTGATGGTGGTCAGCACCAGTCTTGAGAGAGATACTAATGCATGGTCACCGGGTCTATCCCGATTCCCGAGACCCACCATCACCTGGCATATCTGGTTGGTATCTTATATATCCAACTTTTGCCAAAGGCTCAAGCCATACATATATGTCTGTTGGACAGATACAGATTTATATCTGGCACAGATATATATGGTTTTTTTTGCCGGACAAACCATACAGTACTTCTTGTTGATGTCAGCTTAACGGACCCCATCTAGGAAGCAAACACGTCTGCCTTTGTCATCAATGCCATCTATGCTGCCAACCAGACAGAGGCATGTCGTGATACATCAACATCTGTAGGTCCAAGGCCTTCAGGCAAATTTACTGGCGTTAACTTATTTATCTTTACCTCAAGAACTTACCAATCTCTTCACTCAACCCTAGTGTGCTTGTGCTGATGGGAATAAGCTGTGTGCTTGAACTAAGGAAAAAGTGGTGTGTGCGCTTGAACTATTTGAAGTGGAATAAACCTGATTGTCTGTGCTTGCTGAGTTTTGACTCTGGAATAAGTGGTGTGTGCTTGCGTGTACAGGTGTATGATTTGTCTCAATTTTTCTCTTTTTTCAGGGTTGCCTCCCCTGCTCATGATTCTTTCCTCATCAGAAAGAATATGTAAGTGGCCTTTTTGTTATGCCTGATTTTCTCTTCTTACTAAATCTCAATTTTTGTCTCACTTTTACAGTACCTTTACTTTTATCTCATATCTCATTTTTTTTTTAATTCATTGCTTTACGTGCATATGGGAGCCTGTATGTCAGCCTAGATCTAAAACAATTATAGTGATTATCACGAAATTGGAATCTAGCTACTATGGCTTTA
>KI572368.1:0-15162 GCA_000500245.1 Cronartium ribicola 11-2
CTAAAAGCTTAGCTAAGCCATTTAATCACTCCTTCATTTCCAAAATATATATATATATATATATAGGGGAACACTCAACCTGATATTCTCTCAAACAAAACTGGTACAATATACCCTTTTTCTTCTGATAATGATGAAGGAAAGAACATCTATAACCAACAACTTGCCCAAACTACCACCTTATCATTATTTAAATTTCAAGATAAGTTATTCAAAGGGGGAAATCCTGATGACACCTCTTATATATATATAAACCAAATGTTTAAATAAAACAAACCAAAAAAAAAAAAAAATGATCATGATCAATGATCAATGTCCTCTCAAACAAAAAATTCTCACATGACAAACCCCTCTTGACAGTTTCATTCAAGGTAACTGGGATAACAGTGATTAAGCTTCTGGCAAGAGATGGCACAGTGGGCATATATATATATATATATATAAACACAGGAGACAGAAACTGATGTTCTATGAGTTGAATGATACAATCCAACGGTGTATTTGGGGCTTCATTGTTTCTACTATCATTAATTTCAAGAAAAGGCATATTGATATCATCACATTTTCCATCAAAGTAATGGAATACATTTGATTTGATTCTTACTATATTGATATTAGCCAATCTTGAAAATCACCTACTAAAGTGAATAATCTTGGTAACAATCACTGGTCAAAGATCAATTTGTGGTATATTTATTCAACTGGGTTTATAACTAGGTACTCAATTCTAAAGCTGATTGATGGTATTTCTTGCTTTGGCCACCTCAGAAAAATCATCCTCAAGAATGCCACTCGAACCATCATACCTGTCATTCTTGCTCAAAGAGTGAGTCCCCTCGCACAAGATACAAGATCACAAGACGGACTGGAGGCATTGAATAGGCTGATGATCACTGATTCCACACCTGAGTGATTCAAAGACACAGTAGCAGGAACAAATACAAAGACAGCTTTTGAGCCTGTGAGAACTCCAGCTTGTGATTGAAGGCAGATGATTTTGATAAGCAGTTTGAACATCACTCACAAGCTGGAGAGACACTGTCTAAAAACAGTTGACCAGAGAACTGGCAGCAAACCCAAACTTTCAATGTACTCATCTATCTATACATCATTTCCGTCAATCTATCCAATCACCGGGCAATAGGATTAGACTATCTAGTACTCGACCAAACCGTCTCCGCCACTACCCGCCTAGCCCAAACGCGCTTCACATCCTTAATCCTAATCCTACCGTTAAGCTTCCGTCGCTCAACCTGTCGCTCGAACCTTGTATCGACTCTTGAAGCCTTCGCGAGCTCTCGACTGCCAGGTGATGTAGACCACTCCCTGCCTCCACCTGCTTCGGCTGCTATCTTCCAAAGCCGTTCCTGAGGCTCAAGCCGGTGCCATAATCTTCGGGCTTCTGTTTCTGCTTTCACTCGCTTCGTTCGTACCCATGCTTGTACTACTTCTTCATCTTCATAAGCTCCGACGATCTTGGACGGCATATAAGCGAGTCTGTGAGCTGTACCAAGAGATGCATGGTGCGGGAATCTAGCGATCAAATGCGCGATCGATCGCTCATCACCAGCTCGTGTAGCTAATTCCACCGCTTCTTCCTCCGGTAAAGTGTCGATAGCTGACCTCAGATCATCTACTGAAAGCTTCCCTGCCAACTCCCTTATTGTTTGCGTCTCGAGCGTACACATTCCACGAGCTGATGCTTTTAAGATGGCTCTTGCTAGCTTCGGACATACCTTATCTGAGGCCAGAGCGCGATTGAGGATGGTAGTAAAAGATATTGCTGGACCATGTTGGGCGCTATGATCAAGAAGTCTCAAGATAGCCCATCTCGGTAACCCTTGATCATCGAGTAAAGAGCGAAGGAAAGTGCGTGCTCGACGACGAGTACGAGATGCTAGTCTAGTATGATTATTGATGATTGGTTGAGCTGCAAAACGACACACGACATCGAGTGTGAGCTTGTTGAGCTTGTTCCGACTTGACTCCAATAGTAAAAGGACTGCTCGCTGCAACTCGGGTGAGTATAAAAGATCTTCAGTCGTAGAGCGAAGGTGCAGTAAAAGACCTGTGGTCTGTCTCAATAACCTGCTCTTCAACTTTGGCTCCTTTGGCTCTTCTGAGCTCTTGAAGATTAGCTGCGCAGCTACACCCCAACGTCGACGAGCGAGACAGATATCAATAAGTCTTGCTCGAGCAAGTGGTGAGAGACGAGGCTCGAGGGAAAGGAATGTAACGAAGAGTGCGTCGTCAGGTGAAGCAGGAAGGAAACGAGGCGGAGGGCGGGTACAGGCGCAGGTGGTCGGTCCATTAGCCAGGAAAGCTTCTCGAGCATTCCTACGAGCTCGAGAGAGATGGCGAAGGTACCGGGCTCGAGCTTCGTCTGTTGCGGGAATCGGTGGACGAGGGATGGTCCAACCATGAACAATCTGTGAAACAGCTTCAGCCTGCCAAGCTCGCGCGATAGCAAAAGGTGCAGGTTTGGGTGGAGGCTCTAAGCGAGCTGCGAGGAGAGAAGGACGAGCACGTAGGAGGGCGAGAGAGATCGTTCGAGATTTGGGTCGGTCAAGGGACCTGAGCAGGTTTGTGAGTTCAGCCTGGTCAGGCTCAACTTGTGAGCGAAGCAGGTTATGGAGGCGGGAGGCAGCTGTCCGGCGCGTGCTCGGTTGGGGAGGAGAAGCCATCGTGACAATTGTGCATGAATGACCGGAGAGGGGTGCCGATGGTTGATGGTTGAATGAGGTTCGCTGATAAAACGAATAACCCGTCTTCGGCTTCAGCTTCGACTTCAGCCCCGATCCCGATCCCGACCTCGGTTCTGGTGCGTGAGGCTGCACGGATGGAGAAGTAGTAGCGGATGTCGGTGGGGATGCCGGTGGTTGGATGAGCTGAGCGATGAGGTAAGGCAGGGTGGTGAGCTTGATGAGTTGAAATAGCAGGTGAGCAGGTGAGGCTAGAAGTCGTATGGCGGGCTGAGGTTTGAACACCAATGAGTTGGGCTGGTGGGGCTTGAGGTTGGAAGGAAGGTTTGGAGAGGTCAGTGAGTTTATTTTATTCGACTGAGAAGATGAGAAATGGACGACTCAGACTGACGACAGGATGGCAGCCCACCATCCTCAAACGAAGGGATTCGACGGCACTCAACCAATTTCTTTCTGTGTCTCAGTAAAATGTTGACTTGAGTTAAATCCAGATAAGTACCCTAAGTTATGATGCCCAAAAGCACTCAAACAAATAAATAAATAGAGGAATTCTCAACTTAACTAAGTATCCCCAGACCATCCTCTGAATCTCATAGTACATAAGATAGCGCTCACTCTTTCTCCAAGGAATTTTGCAATTGTACATACACTCTGATGTGGAAGCATCGGGCAGTGAGCCCACAAGAATGACCTAGAACTCTTCAAGGAAGTATCATGCTCAATCTCGGATAACGACAAGTGACTCTCGAGCACTAGACCTAAGCCTAGGCAAGTTTCCCTGTTCTACCATTGGATGGGTAGCATCTTCTCTTGAAAAAAGACTTTCCCGCTTTTCTATGCATAACATTGATGGTTTTTTCTATTCACAATGTGTTGTTTTTAATGTAAGAAGATATCTCGACGGGTAAATAAGTTAGAAAATAGAACTCTGCGTAAGAATTGCCTGCTTGCCTCTCTGTATTGGTGTGGTGTTTGTTCAAAATTTCTTTGGGGGCTCCTCAATTGTGAATTCACTGCAAAGCTAAAATGCATGAGAGAGTTCATTAGCTAGTCATAGCTTATCATGCTCAGACGAGGCTGGCTAGAGATAATTCAAAAGCAACTCGAATGTCTTGGTGAGCTCATGACCAAAAGATCCTTGGGACACGTCTCTTTCACAAGAGGACTGAGGTCTGAGTTCATATCTGAGGTCAAATTTCCAATCCAAAACCTTCAGAGGTGTTCAAAGCTTCTCACAAGTTGAGCATAGAGTGGAGTGAGGCGTAGACATACTCCAAAGACTTTTAATGCTCCTTCTGCATGGCAAATGATTTGACATGAAGAAGGCCACAGTTGGCTTGGACAAATACCAAGTGAGGTCAGACTGCAATCCATCCGGACCTATCAAGGTCCTCATCATCACTCCAGTCCCTCATCACCACCATCCAGACAAACGCCAGGTCTCGTCTTGAGACATTCCAGAACCGGTAGACTTTCCTCTTCACCTCCTCTGTCCGACCACCTTCCGCGATCTCAGCCACCAGCTCCAAGCCGTCAATGCCACCCCAGAGCCCTGTGATACCGACCCCACTCATCTTCCTGATCCCGACTATATCCCGTGTTCGTAATCGCACCGAGCCCCCGTCCTTTCTTAAACTCGAGCTCAAAAAGCCAATGCCTGAATCAAAGGTTACGTAATCTGACTCGATCCGTAATTCGCCAGGAAGGCTTCCGTAGCAACAACCGAACCGACCCAATTCTGCGTCGTCATCGGAAACCGCAGACTGACGGCTACTCTTTGCTTTCGCTGTCGTAGCAAGACGGTGGGGCGACAGCGGTGGTGGCGTGGTACTCTTATTCGACCCGCGTTCCTCCTCCTTCGCTCCACCAATCGAGCGTCCTAGGCGAGAGAAGTCGATCGTGAACGTACGCTGACCATTTAGGAGCCCAGTCCCAATTTCTGCTGCACGCTGAACGCGACGTGCAGCACCAACGAGACGAAGGCGGGTGCTAGGTCTTCCTGAAGAGCCAGAAGAAGACGAACTACGCACGCTCGCCACCTCCGAACCACGAGACTCTTCCTCCTCCTCAGGCTCGAGGAACCTAAGCGCCCCAGCTAACGCTCTCAGTCCACCTTCTCGCTTCAGCTTCCTTAACTCGGCCAACAAAAACGCCCGATCCGTTGGTACGTCGCGCAAAAGTCCCTGCTCGGGGTCCAACACTGCTGCGAGCCAACTAATGCGCGCCATGAAAGGCGCTAAAACAAATAGGAATAAGCCTAAGAAAAAGGTCCCAAGCTGGGCAAGCTGCTCGGTCGAAAGTACCAGCGAGAGAAGAATTAAAGGTGCTAGTGTGCAAGCGAGACGCTCGTTGGGTGCTAGCCATCGATTGGGTTCGCCTGATGACGACGGAGAACGAGAGATGATGGGTGGGCGGACATACCGGCCATGAAAGAGATTTCGAAGACGCTCATGTACATCGGCGAGTTCTGCTGCAACACGTTGTACCCCTCCAGCGTACTTATCAATATGGGGTCGATACTTTGGAGGCAGAAAGGCGGTCTGGCTTGAGGGAGGGCTTGGTCGTGGTTTGGGAACTTGAGGCATTTCGGGAACCACTGTTGGCGGTTCGGATACCGGACTGGGCTCGACAAGTACTATGTCAGGGCATTCTGAACTTGCTGCCGCGGCTGTCAGACCTGCAATTAGGGCTTCTTGGGCGTCTGCATCCCCAGTAGGAAGATCGGGGTCTGGCATAGAGTGAGCTAGCTCGGGTACGAGAACAGGTTCGGTTGGTTCGGTGTGGTCTTCCTTTGGCTTGTCCACAGGCGGAGGGAAGAGGAAAGAAGCAGTCGGTGTGGGGGCAAGAACAAAAGCAAGGCTGATGGCAAGCGCGGTAGGAAGGAGAGCGTGCAATGACCAGAGGAAAGCGTAGGTGATTGCCCAGATAGCGGTCCGTCGAGGCTCATGCCACTCACGAAGCCGCGTGAGCTCAGTTGAAGCCGTCACGTAAATTGGCAGGACAGAAATTATGAACCGATGGACATTAGCAGCAAGAAGGGCGGGCCGAAAGGCAATATCTGCGCTCGGTTGTAACTCGGAACCATCAAAGCGCGTAGGGGTGTGGGGGTGTGGTGGTAGGATTTGTGAGCGAGCCTGAACAGCAGTTAGATGGTGAGAGAGTTGGCGGAGTTGTCTAGGAAAATTTGGTGGCAGCTGGAGGTCTGTGGAGATGGTGGAGGTTGTGCTAAGGTGGTTTGAGGGCATTTTTATCCTTCAACAAGATTGGAAAAAATTGATGAGATATAATCAAAATTGTGACGAAGGTGTGGGCGAAGCTCTCTTGGGGGGACTTTTACTGCTATTTCTAAGCTTCTTTTTCAATGAAGCTCACAAAGCTGAATTTTGTGTCAGACTTTCAGATCAGGCCAAAAAAAAAAAGTGAAAAGGGGGCGGTGAAGAAAATAGTGAAAAAATAAAAAATAAAACGCACCTTTTGATTATGTAAAGTCTTTTTCTGTTGTTCAAATCACACTTTCCAATAACTTCTTAATTTGGTAAAGGGGATGAACTCCGAATTCAAGAAAGTTAGGGCGTGTAAAATTCCGTTCGAAAAGCTGTGTCACTTCCTTCGATGCTAAGAAGACACGTGGGGTTGATTGGGCAGTAAATACGTAATTTTTTTTGTTGACAAAAGATCGGCAATCGATTGGGGGTGTTGAATGTTTCTTGGTTTGAGAGGCGGAATGGATATGGTCATAACTGGTCACAGCCTGAGGTTGGATGGTGGACACGACAAAAGAACGCGATTTGGGTAGCCCCAGTAAAGGCTGGGCAAATTAAAGATAGCGTTGGTTTGCCTTTGAACACATGGTCCAGGCTCGTCATGAGAAACAAAAGGCTCACGGCCACGGCGCCAGGACTCAGCAATAGTTTTATCAAATTCAGATCTCATACACCCTTCCTCAACTTTCCCCAATTTGTCAGGCGCATGATCCCCTGAAAACCTTCCAGGGTTGCTGTCGGACGCGGTACTGGCCATAAGCTGTTTAAGGTACCTATGGGCCGTTTCGAGAGGTTTCGAAACATGCAATCTGGCTGGTCATCCGCGCCTTCCGAGAGTAGCCAATGGGACCAGGGATGTTCTCACCCAATGCTTATGAAGACCGAAAGAGGTCGGTCAGCTTTCGCATGGGGCACGGCTTTCCAAGTTTTCATCAACGCACTTGCACTCAGAGCCTACAATAGCTCATTGAAGCTCATGGAGCCATTATCCATTGGATGAGTGCTTCCATCTGAGGTCCGCGAACGATACTTCCTGCTATCTCGAAAAGAAATGTCCCTCTCCTGATTTTCCATTTTTTTTTCTTTTATATATCCGTGGGCAATTATCCTCGCCGGATTTGGTTTCAAGTGAGCTCGAAGCTCACGGACATCGAGAAATCCCGTTGATCGCAAGCGTTATGGAATCGATAGCCAGATCAACCACCGAGGGTTTTCGGCGTCCTCATACTCGTCCAGCAACTCCCAGCTCATGTTGGGGCACAGGCCCAAGCTCGCGCGAGCTATAAACCAAACCCAACTCACCTCGAATCATCAGCCTCCAAGCCTCACTCAAGCACTTCAGTATACCGCCTCACTCGACCTGTGGTCTCAAGTTGATATCAATTTAGCCGTCATATTTACAATCCTTACACTCTTTTTTAACTCACCTCACAAGTCTAGTCGTCATGAAGCAGTCATTTGTCATCTCCATTATCATCGCTATTGCCATTGGTAAATACTTTTTTTATCTTTGTATTATTATTCTCGCGCAATCTCTGTCAGAATTCTGATAGGGCTCAACCTCTCTTGTCATATGATCACTCACAGCTAGCCAGGCCAATGCCCGTCCTGAAAGCTGGGTAAGTTTCTGTCACACTCTTGAGAGGGCTACAATTGTTTACTCTTAACTTATATCTTTGACTGGCTCCCTGCGTAACTTTGGTAGGCTGGATTGGTTCCGGCTGAACCAATGGAAAGCTCAACACTCGAATTCCCTTTGCTGAAGGCCCGAGGCATGTTGGTAAGTGTAGAACGAACTACTATAAAAATTCCTTTTCGAAGCTAATTTCATTTTGATAATATCTTGTAGGACGGATTGATGCCTGGGATGCCTGGTATGGACTCTCTTCCCCAGCTGCCAACTGGTATGCCTGGCATGGATTCTCTTCCCGGCCTCAAGAAACGAAGCATGCTTGTAAGTATCGATTCAAACAATATAAAAATTCCTTTTCGAAGCTAATTTCATTTTGATAATATCTTGTAGGACGGATTGATGCCTGCCATGCCTGGTATGGATTCTCTTTCCCACCTCCCAACTGGTATGCCTGGCATGGATTCTCTTCCCGGCCTCAAGAAACGAAGCATGCTTGTAAGTATCGATTCAAACAATATAAAAATTCCTTTTCGAAGCTAATTTTATCTTGATAATATCTTTCAGGACGGAATGATGCCTGCCATGCCTGGTATGGACTCTCTTCCCCAGCTCCCGACCGGTATGCTTGGCATGGATTCTCTCCCCGGTCTTAAGGCACGAGGGATGACGGTAAGTTTCCAATATACTATATATACTTCCATTGCAATATAGTTCCTTTTTTTTCTCACTTGCGCCCTTTGCAATCTTGTAGCCTAAATCCTCACCCGGTAGTTCACCATCGGGTTCAACTTCTGAGTCCAAAGAGAGCAAGCCGGTCGCCGTCGCTGACTTGTCCAGATTCAAGAAATCCAAGAAGGTTCGAAGATCCAGCCACGAGTAGATTGTATTTCTCTTTTTTTTTTTTTGGTAGATTTGATGATACTCAAAGCACACCAATCACCCAGGCTCGACTTTTGATCTTCTGGCCTTTATTCTGTCTTTTGTTTCTTCCTTCGAGCCCTTTGGTAATTATAGTAGTTGTGGCTGTATCACAGGCCTATGCCTAACATCAAGTCCTCATTGATTTAATTCTGTTGATTCGTATGCGTTATGTCGCTTGGGAACTGTCAACCATACTTGATTGGCTCTTTTTTTTGATAAATTTGCATGTAGCCCAAGCGAGAATTGAACTCGTTACGCTAATTCTTTGAACTCGGAAAACATCATCCCAGTTACCTTCAGTCTCCAAGCTTTAAATGACACTGGCGACATGTGGACAGGCTGTTCTACCGAAATTATGTGCCTCACTATTCCGACGTCATTCACAATGTGACATAATTTCTACAAAGTCCTCCCTTCATGCCCAAAGCAGGCTAGAAATACTAGCACAAGAAACAAGAGTGGTAATGGTTTCGGATTAAATAGGCAAAGTTAGTTCGGTATCAAATGGGTTGGTAAGACGCATTTCAAAAGACTTGAATGTCCTGCTTTCCCAGAAATTTTACCACGACGCATGTTCTGTCACACATTCAGTGTATTCAGTTGACTACAGTACTTCAGAAGGCTTTCTGTTGTTGCTCCTTCCGCCCTTCTTATTCTTCACCAAATTGATCTGCTCTTATCCATTCCAATATTGTCATCTCCTTGAGCCTTGGTCATCATCGTTTTCCCTATACTTACACATGTAGTTTATTCGAATTTTGCCTAAGACTTCAATCAGGTAGCAATTCAAAAGCCCTATGAACGGTAGCACAAAATCAGGAACCATCACCTGTTTTTTTGGATTATGGATTATGATGCTTATGCAGTACGAAACTATTTATATTAGCCTTTGACGACTCCAAATCTGGATACTGTGACAGGCTCGGATGCGCACTACAATTCAGCCAATGGATTGGAAAAGAATCACTTCCTGCTCCCTACAGTAGGGATAACTACAAGTGGGTTCAATTAGGAGTTGGTGAATACACCTGACTGACGCAGATAGCAGAAATAAAATTGAAGAAGCTAAGATTGATTTCAAATCGGGCGAGACTGGATTAATTGACCGAACTAACGACGAGAGATTCCGTGCTGCTTATGAAAGTCCTTCTAGCACTTGCAGGTTATCATCTATCGGGCGGGTCGACTCACTACCGAATGGCCATTAGTGGCTCTCGAGCGTGTAGAGGAAGTCACTTCCATGTCGAACGCAACCGAATACCCCGTACACGCTTCTGGTTTGGAGTAAGTGTCTGGTGTACGCACAGCCACAGCATACGCGGTATGCAAGATTCTGGACGCAGGCGAGTCCCCGGTCTCCTCGAGGACGGTAAACCCAGTACGAGAAACCAAAGGCCCAGAGTATTGTGAATGATTGTGGGAAGCGTTATCTGACATATCAGCCAGACGCGAGTTCGCCTTCCAAGTTTGAGAGTCACGAATCATGAGGAAAACATGATTAGGATCATGTCGAGGGACAGGATTTGATTCGCATGCGCTACAAAGGTCGTAGTTAGTCATCGCACGATGGATGGGTACAGTTGTAACATATTCCGATAATCACTTTATCACACCCATCACATCGTACACCGTGATGGTGAACAGACGATTGTGGGTCGGGTCTGATGAGTTCAATACTGGTGATGGGCAATAAGTGATGTAAAGGATGATGAGTTTCGACATCTTTGACATATTCATCAGACTGTCCAGAAACGAAGGCGGCAATTTGTTAGGGACGCCTGGAAGACTACATCAAAGAAAATAAAAAACAGACATGGCAACTCACAATCTCAATCAACGCAATTCAGACATTTCCAACGAACGCCACACATCAATCACAATTAGGCATGTTTCGGTCGAACATTTGTATATTGGCCTTCGATCTGGTTGTCATTACAATTGACAGAACAGTTGATGAAACACAGAGAACTGCCATTCAGTCGGACACGTTCTTGATCAAGTTCAAGGGTAAGAGTTGGGAAGACAAGGGAGCTGCCATTGATTTCAAACGGCTCTTCATGAGGCATCTCAAAAGTTATGCTGTAGAGCCGGGGTAGATTGAACAGATGTGAGAAATGCAGATGATCTTACTGCTGTTTGGAAAACAAATATCCCCGAACAATGGCTAGGGTTGATTTGATGTAGAGTTGATGGCAGTGGGTGATGGTTTTCAGGCATGCCACAGATCGTAAATGTCATTTGACAGTTGCCCGAGTTAGGCCTTCATGCAACAAAGTGACTGCCTGTACCTTGATATTGGTACCATATCTTGGCATTGGTTGGTATCAGAGAAGCGGTGGATTTGGACCTGGGTGTAGGTGTAAGAGGTGGCGGATGACAATGGGGACGGAGTGGGATGAGGATGCGGCTACATAACTCCAAATTTTAATGTTCGTGGTCTCTTGTTGCCCGTGCAGCTTTGAACTTGATTCAACCTGAATCTGGCGAGCATAATTACCCGCGGATATAGAAAAAGACCTAAAAAATTAGAGTCCTGAGGAGGGTCATTTTTTATTTTATTTTTCCAAACAGCCAGTATGTATATTTATTTATGGTGAGTCACATTCATCTTTGTGAAAAAAAAACGGGGGAGACTTGAAATACTTTGTGCCAGCCCCAACCCCGAGTTTGAGTTGAAAGACGTCAGGGCCAAAATGTTACACGGGTCAGCGATGAGGTCATCAAGTCCCCGATTTCCCGAATTTGAGAATTAAATCGGTGAATAAAAAAGAAGTTTTTCCATCTCGATCTCAATCTCAATCTCAGTCTGATCTCGAAAGGATGAACACGAAAACAGATCACGACGACGATGACGATCGATTTTGTGCTCGACTTCCTAAATTAGAATGGTAAAACATAATTTATTACCCTTTACTTATACAAAAAAAAAGTTTTTTTTTTTAATTTTAAGCAAAAAGAAAAGAGAAACTCTTCTAAGCCTTCTATATAGCTGTAATAAAAAAAAAAGTTAATCATCATTTTCCGTCAGTCAGTCACGCTCATTTGAACGGCTCGATTCCTCGTGAGACGTTTCGTCATCTTAGAGCCGAAGCAATAGCTCGATATCCCGAGTTAGCAATATCTGAGTTCCCGTTTGGTTGCCAGTCAATCGACAAGTTCGTACGCTCGTTTTTTTTAAAAAAAAAACAATTCCTACTCATACCTACCCATTTTTGCTTAAATATGGTTTGTATCATAGATTTTTTCGAGCTTTCCAGGATGATATCTACAAGGTCACTGATACCCCGAGTGCTATTTCGTATGCAACGGAATCTGTTCTAAAATCGTTTGAAAAAGATGGTTGCATTTATCTTGAGCTTCGTACAACTCCACGTACTTCATCCTTCATGAATATGGAAGAATATCTAGAAGCCGTTTTGGGAGTGATGGAGGCATTTGATCAAGAAAAAATGTTAATCCGATTGATACTCAGTGTTGATTGGAAGCATCAACATCACGAAGCTCTTTCGATCGTCGATTTAGGCCTTCGATTTCGTAGCCGAGGTATAGTAGGTATTGACGTATGCGGAAATCCGGTCTTCAGTGAAAAATTTCAACAACTTATTCCTGCCTTGACGAGAGCTCGGGAGATGGGTTTGAAGATCACCCTTCACTTTGCCGAAGTTAGTATAACGAGGGTTAAAAAAAAAACTGGTCCTATCTGGCGTATATTTAACTATCATCTTTTCTCGATCTGATCAGATAGCAAGTCAGGAACCGTACTTGATTCAACACCTGGAAGAGTTCCAACCCGATCGACTTGGTCATGCCACCTTTCTTTCAACTATGGCCCAACATTATATTCTGGAGCGCAAATTACCGATTGAGATCTGTATCTCATCAAACATCAAGTGTGGAACGGTAGCATCCATAGAAGCCCACCATTTCAAATGGGCACTAGAACATTGTATTCCAGTCTTAATCTCGGCAAGTGCCGTTTGCTTATCTGAAGTGCCATTCACATATATATGAACTAACGTGACAACACTGATTGCCCATCCAGACAGATGATGTACTTGTGTTTGATAACTCATCCTCACAAGAGTATAGCATCGCTCTTCAGCTTCTCAAGGGCAAGAGATCTGACCTGATCCAATTAATCAAAGTTGGGATTGAGCATATTTTTGGGTCCACTGAAGATAAACTTTGGCTCAATCAAAAGTTGAATGCTTTTCGGAGCACTGAAGAAAAACAGGATGTGTTATCTTGAAAGCCCTAACAAGTAAGATCCTGATAGTGAAATCTGAGCATGGTGTGTGGTTCAAAACTTGGATGGCTACCAGGTTCAGATTTAGCTTTTGATTACCCAGACATATATATATATATATGAATGTAAATTGACAAGGTTTGTTGGCCACTCATGCAGTACACATTGCTTGGCCTTGAAAAGTGCCTCCAAGTCACACATCCATTTCTCCTGTCATTCCTCCGGGGTAGATGATGATGAAAAGCTCATGTTTCGTCAATACGGGGTTAGAGTTGTAGATCGAACATAGAACTGGCCAGCATTTCAATGCTACCTATCTTTAACCAAGTAAGAGTTTCAGAACCCCTCTCCTTCTGGATGCGTGTAGTGAAAATGGAAAGCTAGGACGCTTTCATTGAGTAATTGGATAGTTTATTTCAATGCACCCTACCAAAAAAAATTAAAAAATTGAAAAGATTTGGAGTCAGGTACACTCAAACCAACACGGTAGGTGATCCTTGCTAAAAAGCGCCACGGCCCATTCCAGAAAAGTAAGCACTAAATACATTACAACCAATTTTGATCAGTTGGGAATCATGATGAGACTGTTATGTACAAAGATATCTAAACTTTCCGTAATGATCTCATACCACTCTTCTGACTATGGGGAAAAATAAGTGTAAAGAACTTACTAATTACTAGTAGGTTGCCCATGATTTTTCGGTTTTTTTTGTTCCTTGGGTTTCGGTGATGCGGAATCGATCATTTTAGAACTTGAAGAAAATTGAAAGTCGTTTAATAATTTACTACTTTTGAAGTCACAAAAGAAGTAGAAAACTAAATCATGAACATACTTTGAGTCAGTGTTTTCCTTATTGACCTGTTGATGGGTTGAACTTTGTGGTGGTGCCACGATCCAATTGGAATCAGGTTTTTGGGGCTTTTGATGATGAGTGGTTGAGAGTGATGGATCTGATTCCTTTTTAAAAAGTTTTCGAATGGCTTGTATCATGAGGAAATGTTGATGAAAAGAGATTTTTGAGTAGTTTTTGGAAGGGTGCAAAAGAAAAAAAAAGAAAAAAAAAGAAAAAAAATGTTATTTCAGTGAAGAAATTAAGAACTGCAACTCACTTTCATCAACGCTGACGGAGGTTGTGGAGAGATAGATAGAGTTAATGCTGATCATCATCATCTCTGACCGACCCATCATTTTGCTGTGTTATCATCCCAATCACACACGGCTTTACGTTGTCTTCCTAGTCGAGGTTGGGGGTATGTTACAGTAAGCTAGTATGATAAGATGTTACAGTATGATAAGAATACTGTAACGTGTCTTGACTGCTTCACCTTTCTTGTCTTCACCTAGACCATTGTGGATGTTGTATGATTGATAGAAGTTGTCGATAGGGGAGAGGGGTTCAAGTTGGCGTTTTGGGCTGCTCGAATGTTCTAAACTCCCTGCTCGATTCCGTAAATTGACCGTATGTAAACTTTACAACAGGGCATCCTCTACCTGTGGGATGCAGAACCAAGTTCATGAGGCACTAAGAAGCTGCGAGCAGTGGGGCACGTGTAAACGAGCAGAGTGATTTAGACCTCTCTGCCCAAAATTCGAGCAGAAAATGTTCTTACAAAAACTTTTGATGACGGCTCGAAACCCATTTTACGACTGCTTGAATTTTTCCAAACTTGAAACCCCCCCTAACTGTGTCCTTAGAAATCGCTCACAACGTCTCATACTTTGGCTGCACGTCGTGTTCAGTTCCTGCGGATACCAGCTCTGGATGTATGCGCAGGAAATCGGATCTTGGCCGAAGTGTGTTGCTAAATCAATCCCCTAATTACATTTGTGAAGTGATGTCGAATATTATTACCAGGGACACCTCCTTTTTTTTTAGTCACTAACTACGGCTGCTTTCCACACAGACATTAGGGGATTCTATGGTACGTCTTACGCAGGAGATTCTAGGCAATCAAGTTCTTGACCCTCATCAACTTGTTTGAGATCTGTTTACCTCATTTTTTTTTTTTTTCTCCCTCCAGCCGTCACTCCTGGTTTTAGGAACTGGAGGTGCTGCAACGTCCACAACCTTTTCGGTTTCGCCCTGAGAGGACCCCAGAAAAGCTCGTAAGGAGGTGACTTTTAAATAAATATGGGTCTTCCTTACACGTTCCCTTTTTTGACCCCGTACTCACTTACCGGTTGGTTCCGGTTCGCATCTTGACCCCATACTTACTTACCGGTTGGTTCCGGACTATATCCTGGTCAGCTATAAATATGGCTCGCATTTGCTATACTTGTAAGTCTTCCCTTACACAATTCCTACAAGATCATTTAAATTTATTTTTAAATCTGTTAGTAACTTTCATAAATTACCATTTTTAGTTCCAATCCCCACCTCAATTCGCCTTTTTTTT
>KI572418.1:0-16219 GCA_000500245.1 Cronartium ribicola 11-2
TAAAGATTTAAAGACACATAAAAAGTGCCCTTTAAAGCTTTTCTTCTTATAAAGAATAGACAAAAGTCCATTCACCTTATTCAAGGTGTGGTGAGTAGTCTGTTAATTAAGAAAAATCTTAGAGCTCTTTCCATCTTTTCTCTTTATTTTAGTCCTAGTTCAAAGGTCCACACTACCTTGCCTCATTGCTCCTTAACAAATAAAGCTAGTTAAGGAAGAGTAGTGAAAGTGTCTTAGTGCCTGCTGAGGGAAGCCCTTAATTGGGATTCAGCCCCTCACTGTGATTCAGACAGGCTGGTTCTCTTGCTCACCCAATGGTCTCACAGTGCCAAGTCATCTTCAGTATTGCCATACCTGGAGTAAATTAAGAGGAAACCCTCTGTGCTTTAAATAAACCATTCAAATTTCCAGTGAGGGTTAAGCCAACAGAAGCCTGACCCTCACAGGGCCATGCTGAAGCACAGGAACTTACCTCACAGGCTTACATTAACAAATCTTGAGGACTTACTCCTGCTGAACTGTGGAAAACCAGGATAATGATTTTTGCCAGAGGTGAAAAATACTTATTTTGTTCCTTTACCAATTGGGGGGATGATGAATATGGTTCATCTGGGGGAAATGGAAAACAGAGGCCTCCCCTTATATACACTAGATGCACCCACAAATAGCGCTTGTAGAAAAACTTCCTCTGAGAACCTGTCGAACCTATCCCATCTCTGCTATCCCAGACAATACAAATGATGCACACACTATAATACTACCAAAAGAAACCACCCAAATATAACCAAACAAAAATCATACTAAGTAAAAACTATCCTACAAGTCTAATTGTGCTAGCCTCGTGATCATACGACAACCCCTTCCCTGACTTCTTGACAGTTGCCACTGGAACCAATTTCAAAGATGTTCCCACCCAAGGTAACTTCTCCCGCAGCCAGCCAAATCTCTCCAAATAAAAATCCAACTAGTCAAAACACCTTCTACGAGTCCAAAAATACCACTCATGAAGCCATATGACCAACCCTTCACTGACTTCCTATATTCCCCATGTACCATACCCACTACCAAACTTCGAACCTCACCAAAAACTACCTTCCTGTACTCCAAATACTCCCTAAATAAAATCTGACTAAGTGAACCAACCCCTAGGAATCCCCTGGTACACCTCTGGTGACTATCCCACACTTCCTTCTACCTTAATCCCTTGTTGACAACCTACTATGTAGCTCTTAACAGCTTTTGTGTACCACAACAGTTCATGAAAGACTAGTATGTCTCTACTGAACACATGCTTGTATACTCTTCTTCTATCGACTCTCTTGATCATCAATCCCAACAACCTTCTTGCTCATCTGTCCCAATGTTTCTATTTGCTCTTAGCTCTTATAGTCTGTTGTGTCTGTCTCTCAACTGCTCTCTTTTTCCCCATCTTTTGAGAAAGAGAGTAAGTCTTTTCTCTTATTCTCTGGCTATTGTTTGTGTACTATCACACTCACCTATTTTTTCTCTAAGAATACTTGCTTTCTTATTAGATCACTCGTCTGAGCCTGCATCACTCACTTCACTCCTTTCATCCCCTTTGTGCCTATCAGGTTAGCTTGGGTCTGCATACCCTCAGAGCTAGTAGGGAAGAATGCTAACTTTACACACTGATTTATAAAGGTCCATGGTGTTTCTTGACATTTACAGGCTTCTGTAAGGCTACCTCCTGGCTAGAGTTTTAAGGAAGGAAAGGTCTAAGGACTTATTACTTCCAGGGGAATAGCCTTTAGCTTAGAAATCTTGATGTTAGGGGTAATGTGGACCCCTTTCAAGGAACTTATGCTGGTAGTACTGGGGATCCCCCAAGTACTGACTACAGCTAGTTGACCTCGAGGATGAGGATTTGGAGGTCTGGGTCTGGGAATTGGTATTCTTTTTCAGGGATCAGAGTTCAGTTAGGCACTAGTAACACTCCACTCTGATCCAATTTTACAAGCCAGGGTGCTCATTTCCTGCTTGGTTGATTCTTTAGCTCTGACCCATGTGAGTCTTCACAGACAAGGGTATTCAAGGAGCAAGGTCTACCAGCCTTTGGGTGAACCCTCTATTCTACACCTAGAGCACCAGGCACTATTGAGCAGATGACTTGATTTACAAGTATCCTCAATGTTGTGCCTGTTGTGCTGTTTTAGGTGTTGTGGTGAAAGGTTGGGGATTGGGAACCACTCTTGACCTGAGGGGAAGGGTTTATATACCCTGTTCCCAGGCTTGTCCCTCACTACTCGGCTAATGGCCTACTTGTGGTGGCTTGGGTTACCATGACAACTCTTGGTCAACTTGTGGTTGAGTACTCATTACAGTGTGGTGTATCCAATCCTGTTATAAGTACACATTCAAGGCTCTTGAAACTGAGCCTGAGCTGTAATTAATCATTATTACATATATTTAATGTTGTTTTACTATTATAATTACATATGTACTTTTGTTAGTACTATATGTAATCTTATGTTACACTGGTATTTACATGTGTACCATTATAGTGCTATGTGTAATCGGTCATTTGATACTTGTGGGACTGCTGAGCATTCCTCAGGTCTGGTATTACATATGTACTCTTGTTAGTACTATATGTAATCTTTATGTTACACTTGTATTTAGATGTGTACTATTACAGTACTCTCTGTAATTAGTGTTTGACAGTCTGTGGGACTGCTGAGCAGTCCTCAGGGCTGACAAGGGGGCTGCATCTGGTCCTTTGATCCCTCCAAAAAAATCCTGAGGAAGTCAAATTCCTTTCCCATGATTAAAAAAAAACAGAAAGGGCTAGCTGGTCTTCGAAGGGTCACTCAAAGCTCTGTATCTGTTGCTGAATTTGGTCTTTGGTCTTGGATTTATTGTCATTTTGAATGAAAGCTAATTCTGCCTTCTGAATAACAATGGATTTCTCACTAAGGATCTGTAGATGAACAACCTCATTGGATAAGTCTTTGGAACTATCTGTGAGGGATCTTTTCAAGCTATCAATTTCTTTAGGATTGTTCCTCAGAGAAAAGACAAATCATCTACAGTGAATTCAAATTCCATAAGCAGTTTTTGAAGTACTATACCAGATTTCTCATCTGCTGCATAAATGTGGTGAAGCAGCTCCGTATTTGCTGAGACTTCTTCATGGTAGTAGAAACATTTTGAAGGATTATGTACAAACTGTGACACAGCCTTCCCACAAATAGACAGCATCAACAGGAACCACACAAGGAGACTAGCAGCACCTATTTTTCTTCATACCTTGATTCATTCAAGTTAACACTGTAAAAAAACATGAACACAAAACACTCATCAAGTATGGGAGTTGTAGGAAGGTAAGCTTTGGCTTGGCCAAGCCAAAAAAAAAAGAATCAAGCTCTAAAAGACTTAAAGCAAAATAATACACCTCCGGCGGGGCTCGAACCCGCAGTCTTTGGATAGCAATAGAAAGTTAGAAGTCCAACGCGTTACCATTACGCCACGGAGGCGATGGACGCGTCTTGGAGAACTAGAAGTTTGATCGTGGCGCGACTAGCTGATCACAGAGGTACTGCAACAGGCTGCTATAGTACAACATTTAAAAGCATCAAGTCTGTAGGGGCTTTTAATTTTTAATTTTTTTGGAAAAAACTACACAAGGCTGGACCAATGATTTATATCACTGCACTTGACCGGTGCTCACTATGCTAGCTTGAATTTTGAGTCATGGAGGGTTTGGAAGCCGAATTGTGACCGAAATTAGGCAAAAAAAAATCTAAACAATAATTTCTGGTTGCAAGTTTTTTAAATTGTAAATTAAGTGGCTGGAAGGTTTTTAAGGCAAAGATGTGAGCAGGATATATGACTTGGGCTTTTAAATGAAGGATTGATATCTCATGCGACAGCTTCAGTCTGAAATTACATCTGACATGACAACACCATTGCAGTTAAACCAAGCAGACCATCGCTGCTTAGGTCTTGTAGTGCAGAACACAAAGAAGTTTTGTTCAGTGAAAACTAATGCCTATCCATGAATGCAACAGTTGGTATTCTGACCTTGCGTTCGAAGGTTGCATGTTTACCACAGAATACCTCAAAATAATGTGCCCCAGTTTAGACCGAGGATTATTCTATAACCCAGTCCCACATGTAGAACATTTCTGCACTCCTTGGATACACCTCTAGCATTTTGCTTCAATCGCTGTTGTTGATGCAACAATTGTAGTTTCACTGTACTGGCCTGTTTGGGTGCTCTCTGTGCCATTTTGAGTGTAGAATCACACTGTCAAGCTTTGAGAGTTGGGTGCGTTCAGGTCCGCTCTCCTCAGATTGTAGAAAGTTACTTCAATGGTTGGAGAATGGTGGATATCAAAGGAAGAGAACATGCCTAGCAAGGTAGAGAGAGACCAAAAACTGGTCCCACTCAACAGGCAAATATGATGCTGAGTTTTCCAAAGATTCACTTCACCCTTCGATTAGAAGCTGTCATGAATTAACATACATATTCGTTCGTGGTCAACGGAGGCTTGAGCCTTGCAGTCTCCTGCACTGGCCCTGTTGTAGCTCGGCCCGCTCGGCTTCGGCCGGTCCTTCCCGGGTCTGCGATGTTTGTGTCTGTGTCTGGACCCGGCAAAATCACACGGAAGTGAGCGACCGGCCCTACTGCGCATAATGAGTCTCCCAAATAGGTTTACCGCAGTCCATACCGCCCCGATCAATGTGGCACTTTCACACCAGCGACTGCAGACCGTCAACCCGAAACTAACCACGCCTCACGCCTCACGCCGGTCCGAGCTATCATCCTTTCATCATGGTCAGTCATGCTCAACCAGCTGTGTCCTCTTTTCCACCCTATTACATGTCCAACCAATCGCCGTACCAAAAATTCATATCACTCAAGAAGTCACCATCATCAAAGCGCGACAAACGAGCAGCCCTGCCTCAATCGCTCGATGATATTTCATCACCGCCAACCCTCTGAACCACTCGTGCCTCACGCACTCATTCCAAACCCTGCCGATTTTGTGCATTGCAATACCTGACCCAGTAGCTGATTGCTTATCTTGGCGCATGTTGGCAACCACAGGATCCTTCTGGTTCGGTCACCGTTCGCACCCGCAAGTTCCTCACCAACCGTCTCTTGCAACGCAAGCAGATGGTCGTCGACATCATCCACCCCACCCGTCCCAACCTGTCGAAAGATGAGCTCCGCGACAAGTTGGCGGCCTTGTACAAGGCTCCTAAGGAACAGATCATTGTCTTTGGTTTCCGAACGCAGTTTGGTGGTGGTAAAAGCACTGGTTTCGCGTTGATCTATGACAACAAGGAGGCATTGAAATTCGAGCCCAAATACAGGCTCATCCGGGTTTGTTTGATTTTCTTTTTAGATGTGACAAACCACAACAGTAATTGACTCATGCCATTGTCTTTGAATAGTTCGGAATGGCCGAGAAGAAACCCGCAGTCGCTCGCAAACTCCGGAAAGAGCGAAAGAACCGTGCCAAGAAGTCAGTCACTCACCTGGTTCCCTGTAATTCATCCAATTCTCACCTTTTTTCACAAGCTGATTCTATATTACATTTTTCAGATTCCGTGGCACACAAAAGAAGAAAGCCGACTCAGCTGCCAAGAAGAAATAGATGTTATTTTAATTCCTCGCACGCCTTCCTATGCACTTTTGCCCTATTCTATGAAGCCGTCAACCTCTTCGCTCCTCTGCTCGGTCTTGTTCCCAACTGTTGGTTATGTTGCAAGTGCGATGTATACCTACACTTACATGCTCGAGGCGCTCTGAACAGCTGTGTCGCATATCATTCATCACTAGATGCGGCAGCGCGAATCGGCCCTGGCACCCGGCAGATATGTCAAAAGCTACTCAACATATGTACTCATGTCTTCCTATTGACTATTCACACCACTTGCCAAATCTCCTTCACTTGATCAATTCGGTTCCCGAGATTGCTTCCCTTGTCGCGGCCCCCTTTGACACCCATTGCCTCGCCAAGCAGCTATACGCGGTTGTTTGAGACTTGACCTGGCTCATACTCATTGCTTCAACTTGAGTGCAATGCTTGATGACCTGACTTACAGAACCTTGCCATCCTGTCCCATGAACTATGAACATAGACCCTGGTTTGTATTCATAGTTGTGAGGATCTGGTGTCATAGAAAGTCTTCTGGCCTTGCTCATCAATTGTTCCTTGTTGTGAGCATGCCCTGTGCATTGGCTCACTCCACACTTTGAAACAAAGATGTCTTCAGGTCTGCTCAACATTCAATAAACACAGACTTTATGGTGTGAATAGTATGCTTGAAAAGACTTTCGAGAGACTCTGGAAAGCCTCAGTAGGTGTTGATACAGTGCCGAGTCTAGTGACCCCTTCTTGAAGTCATATGGGACAGGCATGACTGACTTTGAGCCTTTTGCCCATTTCAGGACCTTATCCAGGCCCTGATGTAAGGCTCTCTTGTAGGTTAAGAAGATTGTATTGTGACACAGTGGTGTCGCACTTTTTTTTTTAGCTGATGAGGGGGCTATTTAGCTGGTAGAGAAAGAATACATCCAGTGCACATCAGATCCAACTCAGATGTCTCTTCATGTAGTAAAGTTTGCACCAGATTACCTAGAAGAAAAGCTGTAAGATACAGTGATCAACGTCAAGTTTTTCTAGCTTGGCAAGATGTAATATTATCACAGTGTTCGCATGAAATGTGTACGGTGTCCAACGCTGACAAAAAATTGCCTGTGTGGCATAAAAAGGGGTTTTTTTGTTGGCGCTAGGAGTTGTACGCAAGTTCTGCAAACACTGTGTGTGTATGTATCAAGTCTCTTCCTGGCAAAGTTTTTTTACCATATTGGAACTTTTATTCAAGGTTTCTTTTTTCATGTTGCTTTTTGAGGGGTGTGTGTGTATATTGTAAAGATTTGTTGGTATATCACTAATTTTATTTACTTGTATATTCTTCCAAATGAGTGATGAAGAGTGTGTGACCACTACAGCCATTTACAAGACCAGCCCAGGTTATTTCTAAACACAAACATAATGATAATATCTGATCAACATAAACTAAAATTCTGCTTAGATTATACTCCAACTGGTGAAATTTTTGAAAAATTTCTCAGTAACTAGATATATGTGGGAGTGTGGTTTGACTTAACTAAATCCATTTGTTATTGAAACCATAAGTCCTGTTTTTTCCCCAGCTTGTCTTGAGAAAAGAAATTATTGAGGATGCCCAGATTTGACACATTAAACATATTGGGAGTGAATGTGTATCAATCACAGTTCCATGAGATGGTTTAATGTTCATTTTTATTTTTCAGTATTTCGTTATTAAGAAATAAATCAAGAAAATGTTATAGATGCCGGGAAAATGAAGAAAGTAAAAAAAATCAATCAATCAAGGGGATTGTCAGAGTCATGTGAACAATAAGCTATGCACTTTATATCATCAATGAATTGAGGAAAGTCGAATGAAAAAAAGAGGAAGAGTCTGATTGGAAGAGCTTGGGTCAGAAATGATTTTGCAGATACAGAAAAGTGAACACCTTTTCATGGGTTTACTGTTTCCAAAGATTTTGGCATTATGCAAGTACACATGCACCCTTTAGAGATTTCCTTCCTTCCATCAGGAACTATTGAATCCGTGAGTGAAATTGGGAAGATCTGGTGCCCTCCATGAAGACGCCTTTAGTATAAGCCTAATTCATTGGCGCAGTGATAGAAAGATATGTCGTCAGACGAAGGGAACAGGGAGACATCGGACATCGACTGTCCGTCTCACCCTAATGTGATTTAATCACAAACAAATATCTTTTAGGATGGTTTTATCCGGTAAATCTGTGGTTTTATTGGCCGAGTTTGGTGGTAAATTGACGTTAAGTCATCTTATGTAATCATCTCCTCCTCTCATTTTTGCATTTCAATCTTTCGTCACTTCAAGCCAGTGCACCACCACCGACCTCTGACCAACCAAGCAGTTCTGGAAGACAGAGGAAGACTTCAAAGCTTCATCGATTTCCTATCTGAACTCTATGCCGTCACCCCTCTCATCTGACCCTACTGTCCAACCATCCGGAGAAGATGCCGTGAGATCTTACTTGTCGATCACCAACACCACCAACCTCGCTGCCGCCCGTTCAGCCCTTCAGACTGCTAACGGGAATTTAGACGTCAGTCCTGAGTTCACCTTGATCTTGAGATCCACCAAGCTCACATGCTCTCTTGAACTCCCGGAACAGCTTGCGATCGCCAGTTACTTTGACTCCACAACTTCAGGCCAGCCTACTACTAGTTACGCCCCTCTCCACGTTGACGACTCTCGCCAATCTCAATCTCACGCCTTACTCTCAAATCGAAGTAATAGCCCAAGGGGGGTCCGAAGAGCATACGAGGATGCTCGTCCGAGAGGATCATCTAAGTGGTTTGGCTTCCTACTTCGCGTACGTCAAGTATCCATCATCAATCGATTCCACTTGGGATAGGTCGCACGATAAGATCCATAACTGTTCTGAAGATGTGTATATTGGTCATGTCTTTATTTTGTTCAATTTGGACATCAGATTTGGACCGGTCCGCTCCGATTCTTAGCTGTTCCCGTTTCCGCTCTCGCTGACTTGACACTGACGGTGGTCGGGATGTTCGGTACGTACAAATGTTCCAATTGCTCAGGTCAAAGAAAAACTAAGCAACATATTCGTATGTAGCACGCTTGCTCGGACTCAGGTTACCATCGGTCTCCTTTCATTGGCCACGTGGCAGGCCAGCCCGGCCCACAGATCCTCGGACCTGTGCCGAACGTTGGGTACGCGAGCTAGAGGAAGAGACCGGAGCTGAGACCTCCGTCTATGCCCTTGCCTCATCTTCATCCACCTCTTCCTCAGTCCGTCGACCAAGACGTCGGTTACCCGATTTCCTGCTCGTCGGATACGAGGAGGCGGTCGCTCAAGCGAAAGAACAGCTTAAGGTCCTCATGGTCGTCCTCGTTAGTGAAGAACATGACGATGTGGCTCACTTCAAATGGTTCGTCTTTTTTTTTCTGGCTATATCTTTCACAGCTTGCCCCTGACTTACGGCACTGGTCTGCTCTGAAGTACTACGCTTATGGACGACGAGCTTCTACGGACGATCGAAGCTAACAATATCTTGGTCTGGGGTGGCGATGTACGGGATCGAGATGCCTGTCTGGGTACGTTCGCAGAGACTCATACCCCTCTAAAATCCTATTGACGCAGATCTCTTGACTGCCTCTTCTCTCAATCAATAGCTGCCCATGTTTTAGATGTGACCACCTATCCTACGATCGTCTTTGTGGCTCTTCAGACCAAACGACCCCCGGTCGGCAGTGGCTTCAGCCACCGCCCAACTTCGAGCTCTCAGCCAGTGATGGCCATTAGTACCAGGCTCGAGGGTATCAGAGCAACATCATCAAGTGCTGTGGTAAGCGCGATCACGGGTACGGTAGTGCCAAGAACAACAGCACTGTTGATGCGTCTACGTGCAGAACGAGATCGACGTGCAGCTGAGCGCAGGTTACGTGAGGAGCAAGATCGGGCTTATGCTGAAGCAGGGCGTTTAGATCGTGAGCGAGTATTAGCGAAACAAGCAGAGTTAGCAGAGAAGGCCCGAAAAGAAGATGAAGAGGCGCGTAAATTACGTGCTATCGTCGAACGTCGTGAGGCTCGTGAAAAGGAAGAGGATACACGTAAAAGATGGAGAGCGTGGGCGGTAAAGGAAAGGATGCCAGTAGAACCTACCGAGGGTACTACAGGTGTGGTCACGGTCGGATTCAGGCTCGGGAACGGTAGAAGGGTCGTACGTCGATTTTTGGGTATTGAGCCAATCGAATCTCTCTACGTCTTTGTAGAGCTCGAATCTACTGGGATGCCATCAGTCACCACACTAGGTGAACTTCCTGATGGCTATAAACACGAGTTTCGTTTCAAGCTTTCGACCGCTATGCCACGTCGGACCATTCCACTCGAGGCAAGCTTGACTGTCGAAAGCTTTGGTGGGCTTGATGGCGCGAACGTAAATGTAGAAGGGAACGTGGTTGGGGCTGAGTCGGACGATGAATCGGATGATGAAGAGTGAGGAGTGACTCAATCGAGAGTTGAATACTGTACTTGTTGCGTTTTCGGTTTCTGTTTTTTCATAAATAGATTAGATGGAAATCAAAAATGTATTCTTGGTGCGATCGCGATTGGACTAGAAGGAGACCTGCGCAAGCCCAAGTCTGAACTCTTACATGTTGTCCACATAGATGAGTGCTGCAAGAGATGCTATGTATGGTGAAACGCTTTCTGATCAAAAAGTCCTCTCCAGGAAGATTCAAGAGGGAGTAAGACTTCATTCCAGTTTCATCCGATCTCGACCGTTTCCGAATTTATGGCAAGGCTCCGCGGAATCCTTTAAGACCGCAGATCCAACCTCACATTACCTAAATCAATGGAACCACAGAAGCAGGGCGGGACAGAATTGAGAACTTGAAAGTTGCTTTTCTGAACCAGCCGCTTGAAGACTTGTCTTTGGTGGATTCAGCATTCTCTCTTTTACTTTAGGTTATATTTATCTCTTTTTGTGTCTCTTCGAAAGTAGTTTGAGCAGGGCACCGTGATCGTAATTCAAGATGAGATGGCAGTCAAAGTGAAGAATGAGAAGAGGGAAGAATTGATAAAGTACCCTTGACCATGCTCCCGATCGCAAACCATCCTACGTCATGCCACTCTAACTCCCCTGCCCGACTCGGATTTCACTTCCTTTCCTTTCTGTCTTGCAAACCAAGTCCCCCTTTCTCTCTCTCTCTCTCTCTTTATCGTTCCCTTACCGTAGCACATCTTTGCCTGTTTGCTTTTTGATTGATCGGTTTAGGTAAGGAAAAGATGTCCATCCTCGGTTTCAATCACCAGGGCGAAAGGCTCGCTAGTCTTGTCACGGAAGCGTGTGCTTTATTAGATTCTACGGCAGCCCGTGCTCTGATTTGCGATGAGGATGTGGATGAGAAAGCCAAGGCGTTAAAGGCCAAAGTGAAGTTGATCTTGGATGACGCACAAGCAGTGGCGAGTGGACTCGAAGGCTACGTGGAACGTTGGTACGCGGATGGTGGAGCATATATCGCCGAGTGATGGTTTTAACAAACTCTGCGTTCTCACTTTTGCATCATTCAACGTCATCTCACATGATGTACCATAGCTCTAGCGTACCCGATCGAAGTGCTCAATCGACCAAGGTGCTCGAAGAGATGCTCGCCGCCACGGATTCGACCGATTGGGCAGGATTACATGCCAACGGTCAGACGCGCTACCGATTGATGAGCGAGATGTCGTCGAACGTCTACGAAGCAGGTCTAGTGGGATTCCTATGCAGTCTCGTGTGTCCAAAGCGAGTACTGGAAGTAGGAATGTTCACCGGTACGCTCACTATGATCTTTGCTGGTTCACCCTCGGTGGAGAAAGTCGTAAGCCTCGACAATGAGGCTTATCTCGAAACTTGGGCTCGACCTTTTTGGAGACGAGCGGGATCGGAGGTGAATGAAAAGATTGAAGTTAGAGTAGGAATGGCTAAGGAGAGTTTAGATCAAATGGCACAAGATGGAGAAGAGGCTTTCGATATGGTATATATATATATATATTATTTCCTTTATTACTGTGGTGGTTCATCTATCGTTAACTCATCATTTTGCTCACTCGGAATTTTGCCCTGCGCTTTGATAGATCCTCATCGACGCCGACAAGAGTTCTTACCCGACTTATTTCAAACAGATCATCACTCACAAGTTGCTCTCCAAGAAAGGCTTGCTGATGATTGATAATGCGATATACAAGGCCACTGCTTATGCACCCTTCCCGATTCCTCTCACGGTACCATCTGGAGTCGACCCGGAGCTCGTGAAGGCTATCAACGCGAATGGGAAGGTGATGAATGGGATGAATGAAATGCTTCGGGATCATCCTGAGTTGGAAGTCGTCCTCTTACCTACCAGGGATGGTTTGAGCTTGGTGAGATGGAAAGGGAACTGAAAAAAAGGTTCTTTTATACAACATGGGGTTTGGAATGCTGAGAAGAAACATACTTTGACGAGCTGAGCCGCCCCGTTCTGTTTGATATGGTTTAGTTCATCCTGGTCAATACTCCTTGTTTTGAACTTTGTACGCGAAAGATATGATTTGATTGGGTTGATTCAGTCTTGTCCCCTGAGGCTTGCGTAGGTGATCTTTACCCTTCGTAAGAGTGGTCATGAGTTCCATGAAGCTTGTTAGCACGTGAGTTCATTTCTCGTGTGTTTATGTAACTCAGGGGATTTCAACTTGAGAATGGTTCTTCTCTACTTGTGTAGTGGTGATGGTGTGAACTGATGAGGTGTTGTGCATGACACGAGGGTATGAGGTGCCTGGGGTTCAGACTCCGCCATGCCACATTCTGTCGAGAGTTTCAGGGCACTTTAAGAGAGACTGCATCGATTCGAAAAGACTGAATTCGCAGCAGCAAGCCTTGAGAATCGTTCAGGTTTCTAAAACCCTGCAACTCGATCAGTATATTTATAGGAAATCTTGGGATGAAACGTCGCAGAAGGAAATTCAGCGTAGATTGGAGGAGACCACGACATGTCTGGGGAACGCAAAAAAAGATAATAATATTAAAATTAAAAAGGAGAAGAAGTTATACAGCACTTGAAGATAGACAGACTTTAGCTTCAGAAGATCCTTTTTTTTTTGTATAATACGATATTGAGTAGCGGGAAGAAGAAAGGTACTGATCAGTACTTTTTGCCACTTTCCCCAAATTGTTTTTTGCGTGTAAAAAACAAACAAACATATTTTTTACAGACCAAGCAAGACTAATCATGACGGAACGTAAAACCAAGGGGGTCTTTCACCAGCTTTTTTGCCTTCTTCTAGCAGTCACCTCAGCTTCTTACTCTTCAGTATTGGGACTTGAAGAGGTTCAAGAGCAAAGTCAAGAAACGTTAGAAATTGAGGGTAGTGATTTTTGTCCTAGACCAGAACTCTATCCGAATACATGGAAGACAACTCGACTTGACTCTTACGTAAATGAGATTCCGAATGGGAATAAGATGGATGTAGAGGTTCGTAAAATATATATATATAATGATTGTCTTTTGTAACTTTTGTTTTCACTGGTTTTTATTTTATTTTATGAATTGAGTAAAATTTTCCGATATATTATAAGACATATAACATGTTCTCCAATTCTGATGGTTTTTTTCACTTTTTTTCAGGAATATACTCGATCTTTGGGACTCCAAGATTTTCATTGTGGGATGAAAAAGGAATGTAAACTGAAAGATAGTTGTATACCACGATCTGATCAAGATTGGTTATTGGTCTATTCAATTGGTCAATGGAATACTTATGCCAATGATATCTTAGTGGCGGTCGAAAAGGGTAGAAAGAGTTTGACTGGTCAGTAAGTTTCTGCTCTACATTTTTTTTCAAATCGATTCGTATTTTTTTTTTTTTCAAAAAAAAAAAAAAGCGAGGTATCTACGTTTTTAGAGCATTCATTTATTATATTCGAAAAAAAAAACACACACAAAAACACAGAGATCTTTTCGACCATGGTAGTGGATTTGTGAGTATTAAAATATATGTATCTGTGTTGTGAGATGAAAAAAAAGCAAGCTATCAAAAAGATGAACATTGACCACCTTACAAAAAAATGAAAAAAAATCACTTATTTACGTAGTTTCTCGGTATCTTATCCACCTGAACGCACTTCGAGTAGTCTTGATTTTTCAAAGGTATCGAAGTGGAAACGTATCGATAAAAGTGTACCTAAGAAGAATAAGGAAGAATGTACGCATCAAGTTAATCAAAGTCAATCAAAATGTTCTAAATCTAAAAGAAAGGTGGAAGATGGGAAAATCATGAAGAGGTTACGTACCAGTCACGCTTTGAATAAGAATGAATTTTTTTGGAAAAAAAATTATAAGAGGGACCCGATTGATGGTACGTCGGTTATATATATATTTTTTATGTAAAAAAAATTGTCCAAAAGGTGGAATGAATGCTAATTTAATATCATGGTCAAATTTTCTTTCGAGCAGATGGTAAAACTTCTCAACCTTGTATTTCAAAGCGATCTTGTTATTCTGTTGTGATCCATACCGAAAAATCAGGTATTGATGTTGAAGATTCAATTGAAAAAAATGATTTAGTACTAAATCTGAACAAAAGAGAGATTCTTGTAAGTAATGAATGATACTACAAACCACTTTTTTTATTTTATTTTTTTGAGACGGGCTATATATAAAGCGTTATGTCTCATGATCTTGGGAAAAACTTTAACTGACTTGATCATTTTTTATTTTTTTTTTTAAAAAATCATCAATAACATTCCTGGGTTTATGTCTCGCAAACATGAAAAAAAAGGATGAATATTTAAAAAAGGCAGGAATAAACCTTCAAGAAGTTCAAGAAAACATGTACTTAACTTTATCAAAAAATTTAAAAGATATCCTTAACTCACCCATAAGTTCAAATATGGGAATTTATTCAAGTTTACAAGGTGGAAGATTCTTAAATAGTTTAAATGATGAAGATCGACAATTTGAAGTAAATGAAGATTTGAAAATGTTTATGGAACTGACTATTTTAACTTATCTTCTTAGTTCCTTGGTAAGTTTTTTGTTTTGGAGTTTGAAATTTCAAGTTAGTTAGGAACTGAAAAAAATATTGTTTTTTGTAAATCTTATCAAACCTATTTCAAATTACAGAAAGCTATTATTAAGGTTGGCGGGGTGAGTGATGTTTCATTATGGCTGCAGATAGTTTTAGACCATCAATGATTTTTTTTTTAAGAAAAAACTCTGATGCAAGTGATTGGGTATAATTTGTCTTTACAGAAATGTATAACACCAGGGAATGAGACAAGTGTGGACCAAATAGTGGTGTGTAGACATGACAAGACGTTGGTCTATTCATTTAAGATCTATAAGAAATGCTCAGATCACTGATGTCATTAATTTTTTCTTTCTGGGGGGGGGGCTTAAATTTTTGGTATCAGGAGAGTAGAGATTGTAGAATTACATGATGATCACAAAACATACTCCCCAATCAAAAATGGACATGTCTTATTTGAGAGATTTGGATTTCATAGTAAATTTTTAATTAAGAAGGCTGTTCAATGTCATATTAAGGAACTAGAACTTAAACCAGATGAAATTCAGTAAGTGTTTTTAAAATATCCCCAAAAAAATATGGATGAACCAAAAAAAAAATCAAAAAAATCTGGCAAACTGATATTGAGATTCTTTTGTTTTTTTGTGTTAGACCTCACTTGAAGAAATCAGGGTGGTCATTTGAATACAAAGAGAGTTTAGATTCATGTCTCTTTTCACTTCCAATTTGTAGTTCAGTCTCAGATCCCAAGACAGGTCACCAGATTATAAGGTGCTGAAGTCATTAGATAGGCTGTGGCTCAATTCAGAGAGGCAATTTTGCATCTTTGGGCTGTGTCTCATTAAGATTGTGTTTGTGTGTGTGAAAGGCGGAGGCCGAGGGGGTGGGGCAGATAGTTCAGTCTCAGTTTCAGCTGGCCAAGTGTATGAAGATCTACAAATCAGCTCTGTGTGATAAATTTTTCAAGTAAAGAACCAATCCCCTACATATTTTTTCTAGACCAAATTTATTTTTCTCTACTTAACTACCTCTCAACAGAACATTTTCCTCTTGTTGATCATCTTTCAAGTTGTGATTTAGAATTTTGAATGCAATTTTCAATCATCGGAAAAAAAAAAAGAAATGAACTCATAGTTAAATCCCAAAAATGGAGTAGAAATGTTTTTTTGTAAGAGATAAAACAACAGAAAGAAAACAGTGAGATCAAGATTTCTTTGAATTGTAAAATTTAAAATGTTTTTGGATGGCATTGAGCCATCTTACAGAGGCAGATAGACCTGAGGGTTTAGGAGCCATCTGTTGGGTTTGTTTACAATGCAATTGAGTTTGGGCCTGTTCACATCTGTAGAACCTTTGTTATACTACTGACAACGGCAGCCCTTTGTGACCCACCAGTGCCTGTGAGGATCATCTGGATCAACAACTACTTGACTCAAGCCCACACAGTTCCAGCGTTTTTTTTTATTCGACTAGTCGAGACGCTGGAACAAGGGGCTTGTTCCCTAAACATATTCTTCTACATGAGAGTTAAATTGGTTTTGGTGATAGGTTTTGATATTTCTTATCGAGCCATCACCACCACCACCATCAAAA
>KI572495.1:0-13266 GCA_000500245.1 Cronartium ribicola 11-2
CAGTGGTCCTCCCGCACCCCCGTCTCCAGGTATGTTTTGTTTGATCCAATCCTTTAGCTCCGCTGTCTGATTTATGGTATGTGTGTCGGTTTTTATTCTTTTCTCGATGTGCCTTGTATCGTCGATATCAGTGACCACTACCCCCCCAAGTACGCTTCCGACTAACACCTCCCAGACTGTGAACCCTCCAGTAAGTTTTTATTGTCTTGCACTCAAAGTCTTGAACCCAAGTCGCGCGCATCATGCTCATCCTGAAACTTCTGAACAGAGCGACACAAGTGCTGCGATTCCCCTCGCCAGTCCCTCCAATGCCATCTGGATGGTCCTTGCCGCAGTTGCAGGTCTTCAAACTCTTGCGGCGTGAGATTGATGAACTGCGTACTTGAGTCAGGATTATATTGCATGATATGCCCAAAAGCCAACCCTCTCTTTGGTTTTGATTATTACTTGTCTTTTTTTTGTCTTTTTTTTCTATGTGTGTCGCATGAGAGACCTGTTCTAGATTCTTGTCACTCCTTTCTTGTATCTAGCACAACACAACTCTCTGCACCTTACTATTCAGAACTCTTCGTTGCTTATGATGCTTGAAGTGGCCACCTGTCTCTTGTGCTTTCACTGTCCCATTCAACTCCCTGTCCGGTACCTCTCATCGACAACCTTCCCTTCCGTTGCCCACGTGCAAACACATCAGCCAACTGAAAAATTGCTAGCCAATCTGGTTTTGGGTGAGGAGGCTGACCACCCACCACAGCACAACACTTGGTTGGTGTATGAAAGCTCACGCACATCAACATGCCTTAGCACAGCTTGTGGCTGTGGCTTTAGCTAATAATTCAAAGTTCTTAAGGTCAACTAGCGGAAAGATTCCCTCCAACCATGGCTGCAGCCCAGAAGAATTACCACACCCTGTATGTATGCAGCTAGCTGCACAACTAACCTAACCCAATCACAATGCCAAATTCCAAATCTTGATGCAAGCAACACACCATTCTCTACATGTTGAAGTTCTTCTATCAGTACCAAAGCCTACAGGTTGTCGTCACAAGACACCATATATAATATTGAAAAGTTAAATATATAATGTCCAATAAGACCCAGTAACAGGTAATGAAACATATAAATGTATGCATATATTATGAGTATTTTTGTGTGTGTTTTATCTCATCTCATATCTGTCTCTACAATGTGACCCTCATTTTATCTCTTGTTACCTGGTTGATCAAATTGAATATATATATATAAAAGCCTATATGCTGCAAATTGGGTTATGTATATCTACCTTGTTATTCTGTATCCTTCTCTTATCAAACATTCAAGAACTATTGAGGACTTAACACACCAGTAGGGCTCAGATCTTTGATTTCCGATGGTTTTTTTCTTTTTTTTTTCTTTTTTTATGTGTGTGTGTGTGTAAGGTTTTAATCCTATCAATAATTGAACAAGGCACGTACACCAATTCATCGCCATCATAAAAAATAAAATAAAATAAAAATAAAAGCCCCATGTGAGTAACTTTCTAAACTGGGTCAAGATAAGTGAGAGGAAAAATCCAAACTGAAAGACAGTAACTTCCTTTTCCCACCAATTGGTTAAATTGAATTGTTACACATTTGGTGTTGGTTTTTGAGTCCATGATGAAGTGATTAAGATTGGAGGGGAATTTAATTAGAACAGAACTGAGAGGAGAGAGAGAATATCATTGAGGGAAGTTGTCCATAGCGATCATGGTTTCAACAAGTGAAAGAGGAGAGGGTGGGGTGGTGGTTATTGAGAAGCAAGATGTGATTTATTGATTTTATTTTTTGAGAAAATCTGAATAGAATTTGAACACCTGATATAGTGCAATGATACTGTAAGTGAAATGGTAAGTCCTGACTCGACTCTCTAAGATAACTGACCTGGTACGAGGTACAGTACACGAGCAACAGAGAGAAACAGAAGGAGACGTATTGTGAGTGATCCAAGAAAGTTGATAATGAACTATTGAGACAGAAACATCAGATACTGTACACATGTGTGTCTCGATTCTCGAATATGAAACACAGATAAGAAAAAAAATTGAAACAAGTGATAAAGTGAAGTGTAGGGTACGTACGATCTTTCCAAAGATGGGGAAAGAGAGCTTACGAGCCTTGCTTCAGGTCTATTTGAAGGTAGTGAATTTACTTCGAGAGCGACGCGCATTGAAAATAGTACGCGTTGAAATCAATACACATCAGAAGGGATGATGCGTGTAAAAAGTAATACCCATCGGAAATGATTCGACCAGTGTCATTTCTTACATTTCCATCCATTTGTATCCGGAACAACATGTAACTCTTAATTTTCTCTATTTTTGTGTTGCTTTGTCGATTGAATACCGACATTTTTTAGTGCATTTTTGCATAGCATTACACACTGCTGTATCCTACTCAGTAGATAGTGGTCTAATAAAAACTGAAAAGTACCAATCAACCATGTTAAACCAAAAAAAAAGACAAACCAAAGCTAACTAAAATTCACTGATGGAAAGATGAGTGATTGAGTAAGAGAGAGGGAAGCGTAAAGGAGAGCACTGACAACAGGTAAGTCAGCATCGAGAGAAGAGAGAAGATAGAGATGATGTGTGAGCTGTGGAAAGTGTGTTTGGGCAATGATACAGAAGAAAGCATGCCCAAACAGCATAGGATGCGGAGCTGACTACAATATAAAGGCTACAACAATAAGCATATTGGTGTAAGAGCTTGTGAGACATAACAGTGTGTAGTAGTGACACGTGATACATGGTGTTTGTCGACAAAGTCAAGTCATGAGAGTTGGGTGTTGAGGTCCAGAAAATGAGCTGAATGGACCAAGGCATGAGGATGAGGAATCTGGCTCTAGCTGCTGCCAGAGTTGGTCAATTTTTTTTTTTTTTAGAGGAGCTTTTTTTTGTAAAGATGCGTGCTGTAAAGCCAATGATTGTGGGATTGGAATGTATTTAGGGCTTAAAGGTACCTAAAGCCGACCTTCAAGCCAACAGTTTTGGACGCTATCCCAGAGCTTTGCATGCTTAGGCTTAGCTTCATAGACAATAGTGGTTCTCAAAATATAAGTGGGTTCACAAAAAACTCTGATTCTCTTGAGAACATTTTGTGAAATTTCCCAAGTTTCAAAATTCAAGATAGCAGACTTAAAGCTAATCAGGTTGTTGGTGTGTTGTTTATCTTGTATGTTGTGTAGTGTATTTTTTGTTTTGTTTCCGGGTGCTTTGAGCTTTGGTTTTGTTTCTATCTCTGCCTCATGAGTGTCTTAACCTAGCCCTTTTGTCTATGTGCACCTATCTATTTTCTTTTCTGTTGGGTTCAGAAGGATGCTCTCATCTATCTTTGAGATATTTTTTGGGGAGGGACACCACCATCTTATCCAGCCCTCTTTATTCTCTTCCACTGTTTGTGGCCTCCCTTTATAGTGCTGAAACATGGTGTTCTTGTTTTTTTTTTTAGTGGAGGCTTGACTCCATTACAGAACCCCAGGAAAACAGTCCTTCAAATTTGGATGCAAATTTCAAAGGAAATGGTGCACAAGGAATTTATCCAAGGTAAATCTTGGCCCTGATAAATCCCTTGGCTAAAGCCCTAGGTACCTATTTCCTTATCATTTTCATTCAAGGACTGCTAACATGTTGATTCAGGTGGCTGGCAGCGCATGTTTGGCGGAGACACAGGTGTGTGCAGGTAAACCCTGAAAAGAGGCCTAATTTATGTGGCTCACAATCCCCTCCCTTTCTACTACCAATGCACTGTGCAGAAGGCTGTGTAATTAGATCATCATCATCTCTTGTCAAACTTCAATCACATTTACACCTCGTCATGCCTACCAATGGGTAATAAGACCAACTCTCTTTCAACTCGATCAAAAGATAGCAAGAAAGGTAGCACGGTGGGTGTGGAGAATGAGAGTCTGGCGAATGTTGATGAAGTTGAGCTCACTGAAGAGCTTGATGCCTTCAAAGACATCGGTTTTTGCAGACCATTCATCTGATGATAATGAACCCAATGCGAGGTCTCTTTTTGGGGTACTTAGTCATTTGCTTTCTCAACATTGAAGCCGCTACAAGTAAAAAAAAAAGAAAAGAAAAAAAAAACAATGTTCTTGTTTCAGACTCAGATGATGAACTTTCCTGTTGGTGTCCAGCCAACATCTTTTGCAATTAAGATGTTTTTCATCAATAACAGGTTTTTGTTCTTTTGTCTTTCTCAATCAAACTGGTCTTCTGAGACCGTTTTGGGGCGCTGCACTGCGCGCACCCATGCATGCAGGACTTCAAAACTGCCTGCCAACTACCTGAATGCTGATAGTGAGGAAACCACTGTAAGCAGAATACTCATGGCCATTGTTTGAGACCTGAAACACTACCACAGATCAAAGTTCAACTATTTTTCAATCTGACAGTCTCAGAAATCAAGGACTCTTTGGGAAAAAAAAAATCTGCTTGGAACTGCCATAAGATCTCAGGTTGTGATTCAAAGTAATGGTGAGAGCCAAAAATTCTGTTCGCCCAAATCATTGAACAACAAAGCTGAGGGATAGTGTGTCCATGGCCTCTTCATATTCTGACATCCAATGGCCCTGTACTGGCAGTTTTGATTGCTACTGAAGCTTGCAGCTTGCTTATACCAGTCAATTAGCAAGGTACTTAGCTTGGATAATTTTGAAACATATGAAGGTTGGTGCACCCAGTGTCCCAAATTTCTATGAAGGACAATGAATGCTTGTTCCTCGGTTGGTTCCTCGGGACGGTTCCTCGTCACTATAAAGGACAACGACACTTGTCATCTGTGCATTATCCTTCCCTAAAGTGTTCCTAATGATGTCACCTTTGACATATCTAGTTCCATTATTCCTTCTACCAATCCTAGCACTAGTTGTTCCAAAGAGACTTGACTATATAAGAATGGGTTGTCTCACATAATTTGTAATTTCTTCACTCATTCTATTTTGTCTTGTCTTTACACCATCAGGTGCTCCGCCCTCTTTTCCTCACTCCGTGTTCCTCTGTAGCATACTAGGACCCCTCTGTGTCCCAAGTTTCATAACCTTAAAAATTTCTAGAGTCAAATAGACTGAAATTGTCTTCAAAGCTTGATAATTAAAAACTACTGATCAGGGCTTTTCTACTGATGACCAAAAAGATGTCTAGAAACTGCCAAAAAAAAAAAGTTTGTGTTGGATGGACACATCCAAATTCACATTGAACATAATTGTTCAATGCGATTTTTTGTTGGCAGTGAGATATCATTAGGATCTGAAAAGTGAGTCAATTTTTCCATAGCCAAACTTGACTTGCATTGATTTTCAATGGGCTTGTGGAGGACTTCTGGCCTTCTTGGAAGGATCTACTTACAGTGCATACATTGCACATTGCATTGGTGGGCTTTCAAATGCACAGATTTGGACATAAATGCTCACCATTTTGAACCATTCCACTGGGAAGCCTTGATCCATTTGTGTGTTTGATTGATTATGATGGGATACTAAATGAGCTTCTTTTTGAAGGATAAACAAAGTAGAGGTTCATAGTATACAGGAAAGATCTGGTTGGTAATAAGCTCTCCACTGCCAGATTCTAACAATAATGAGGTGATTGAGGCCATTCTGGATGTCCGTGTGAGAGTTGGTATGCCAGGTCATTTTCCAACCTGGCTTAGCACACCACTTGGTCACCAGGAAATCTCCACAAACTACAAGGGTTTGATGAACCTCCTTGTACTGTCAAAAAAGAAGCTCGTGTAAGGTGCCATGGGAGTAGTGTCCAGGGTAACAATTCAAGGGCTTTCTTGTGGCTAAAGAGATGAATACCTCAGACATTGTTTCTTAGTGGAAAGAACTTCCTGGGGATTGTGAATGATAGTAGATCCATATACACAGCTTGGTATCTGGGGAATCAAGTGAATTTAGGCAAGGTTGTCACATTGGCAGTAATGGAACTTTTTAGAACTGGTTTGACAAAAAATTCAACAAGAGCCAAAGGATTAGGTCTGATTTGTTGTTACACAGAGAAATAAGAGGCAGAGAAAAAAGTAGGGAAAACTGTTGAAATCCAATAAACAAAATAATGTAATTGACAAACTCATATCAAATGATAAAGAGAGTTAAAGGAGAGTTAAAGGAGATATAAAGAGGAGAATCACAAAGTACATACATTTATAGTTCTGTTTTCACAAACCTCAACCAAATCTCAGATGGAGGACAATATATATAGGGTGGTAGTTTTTCAAATCTCAGATATCTTTTTCTCATCTTCTGGAAAAGAGGTCATAAGTACACTACCAGTTCTCACCCTACTGTTTCAATATTTCTTTCAATTTTATGTTGCAGAGTTGTTGATTTGAAGTTATACCAGTTATAATTTTTTTCCTAGTTCATTAATAACACCCTTACTTTTCTCTCTCATGTTCTATATGCTGTTCCTTGCAATAGGTACATGCTTCTGTCTCTGTTGTTCAATCTGTCTGTTCTCTCTCTAACCAAAGAGCATTGTGTTTTGATAGGTCAGCCTTTTCTGTTGAGAGTCAAATAGGGGCCATACTTATCTGTGCCATACACACTTTATCAGTCCTCATTTCATTGTCGAACTCCAACAGTGCTTTGCTGTTGGCAGAGCTTGGAAGGGAGGAAGAACACAACAAATACTCAAAAATTTAATCCCTCATCCCATGGTTTTTAACCTCTTAAACCCTATGTAACTCCTAAACTAAGGTCTACCACCACTAATACTTCTACCACGGACTTCTACACTCTCATAAATTTACCTAGGAACACTTAAGTCCACCCAAAAACTTGGGATTGGAAACTAAAACTTGATTTTCTCCTAAAATAGTATTCCTGTGGAGTTAAAAAATTCTACTAGTAAAAGGTGTCACAGGTCCCCAGTGCCTGTCCCAGTTATGATGTCATAGCTCCAAAACTCCGCCTTTGAGAATTATTATTGTTTTGAAACACCTTAAGCCTTCTATTATGTATGACTAAGTCCTAAGTCTGCCACCAGGCCTTGAATATAGTAAAATTATTATAACATGAACTAAAATAGTCATGAAGATTCTGAATTGACCAAAAGACTCGAAATTGAATGAGAGTTATGGATCAGTAAAGCAATTTGTAATAATATGAATAATTAATGTAGATAATGGGTCTAGAAGTATCAAAAATGACAAAAAATAGGTACTAGTACTGCAAATGAAAGGTTCCATGATGAAAACCAATGATGTAAGGGTTGTATTATAATTTAATAATAATTTACTACTTCCTAAACTCGTGCTAGACTCTCAGTAACTCCAATACCTTGGTGTGGTGTGCCAAAATCCACACCATGTTCCAAAATACTTTGAAAATCTTCAAAAACCACTAAGAATGAGTCCCAAACACCTTGTTTTGTGAAGGGCCAGAGGCCTAGAAATTTTGAGTGACAAGTTAATTTGGTAAAGATGAGGATACATGTTTGTGTTTGAAGGCGAAGAATAGGTAGGTCACTGTAACTGGAGAAAAAAAAAATGAATAATTTTTCCATGGGTTTTAGGTGGGTGGGTCACTAAAGAATAACAAAGGAGTTTAAGGTGTTTTATTTTCATTTTTTTTATCCAAGGAAATAGTGTTGGCAGTGTTATCTCAGAGCTAATAGATAAAGCATTTAAACCTAACTAAGTCCCTCTGGGCAAGCAAGGTGAGCTTGCTACCCAAGGGACTTACACCTTGTTGACAACCTTTGGCATGTGATGCCACACTCACAACCTGCAAAAATCCACTTTTCTTAGTACACCAAATTCCTTCTAGGAACACCCCTTCCGGGCCAGGAGAGACAATGTGTCAGCCCCGAGGACAACACACCAGTCCCATAGGCTTTAAATACCATAATTACATATAGTAATCCATCATAATTCAAAGTAAATACAATGTAACAAGTAAATTACACTCCTAATTGACATGTAATATTAAAATTACATATGTAATAAGTACAACTCAGGCTCAAGTATCAAGAGTCATATGTAAAATATACTTATGACAAGACCAAATGAATAGACTTGTAATAAGTATATAACCACAAAAAGGTTTAAAAGGTTACCAGGATAATCCTAGAACCACAAGTAGGCGAATTATTCTAATACTGAGGGACAGGCCTGAGGACAGAGTATATAAACCCTCCATCTCAAAGCCAGAAGAAGATCCCTCCTCACCTTTTACCACAACCACTGAAATTACACAATAAGCACAACATTGAGGATTCTTATAAATAAGACATCTGCTCAATAGTGCACTGTGTATTAGGTGGAAGTAAATAAGGGTCCTTTATAAGGTTGGTAACCTTTCCTTGATTACCTCTTCTCCCATGGATCACAAGAGCTAGAGTAAACCACCTAAAACAGCAAAAGTGCCTCCTGTTGAATACCAAGAGGAAGTAGAGCCACAGGTAGTTACCTACAGGTTTAACTGCAGCAGCTCCTCCCTATAATATAGTCCAAAGGGATTCTATCAAAGAATCCAAATTTTCTAAAAAGATGTCCTCTACTGAAGAGTGTAAACCCTTCATTAAAAAGTCAACTAGCTGCAGTCAGTGCTTGGGGGTTTCCCAGACTGTCAGCAACAATTTCCTCATAAGGATTAAGTCATTTGACTAATCCTTCCCCACTTTCTAGCCAGGTAGTGGCCAGACAGAAGCTACCCCCTGACACAATGTCTTTCACACCCCATGGCCTGCCCACTTTCCCGTTGATGTCTCTGCGCGCAAAAAACAGGCCAAGACAACATTGAAGCTGCACCAGCTGTACTAGGGTGACAGCCCTCACTTGCAGTAGCTAAAATTAAAACACTCCAAACTCCTTTGTTGTTGTTTTTTTCGTGACCCACTATACCCAATAACCACCGAAAACTCATTTAATTTCTTTCTCCATTTATCTTGTTTGAGTGTCTCGCCCAGTTAGCGATCATTCTCGTCGATGAAAGGGGGGGGAGGGAGTTTGCGAAAAATATGCTTTGAGGGTGTCTGAGATCATTACAGATGCACCAAGAAGATAGAGTAAGATGGAGGCCCACCTCGAGCATAGTTGTATCGCATCTGGCATGTGACACAACATCACATGCCCACAAGGTCCTCCCCTTAGAAAATGAGCCTTTTTCTCACATCTGGGCATGCGAGGTTAAGTCACATGCCAGAAATGCAATGTGCCCGGGAGCTCAATTTGTTCGGGGGAAGCTCACAAGTAAAGTGCCAAAGCAAAAACTGAAAAATCATTGCGCAAGAAAAGTTACTGAGATATCTTGGCGGACATAGAACAAGATCAAACATGCGAAGGTAGATCAAAACAGGGACAACGCTCTCTTCTAAAAATCGCGAGAGTGATAATCTACCAAGAAATAATGCTAAAGTAAAAAGATCTATACGAGAACATAACCTTTCTGTTTTGTGATACTGTCAAGATAACTTGTTTTTGTGGGAGACCGCCGATGCCGCTCTAATGCAACGCTCAAGGGATTCAAGCAGCAAGGGCGAGACCAGCAACAGCAGCCATGGCGAGGAAGCAAGTGTTGGACGGGGTGGAGAGTAACGCGGCGGCGCTGGTTTCGTTCTGTGTACGTCAAACATGTAAGCTCAGCTGATGTCAATATCTCACTAGCTAGTTTCTGGGCATTTTTCAGGCTTACGTTCGAAGTGGTGGTGTGCCCTGCCGGGGCTGCGGGGCTGGCGGCTATGTTGTGACCAGTTCAGCAGGTGCGTAGAAGATTCATAATGGGAAAAAAAGTCAGTAAGATGACAATCAATCGACAATAAGCTCATGATAGCCACTGACGAGGAGGAGTAGAAGTTGAATCGGTCGTGGATGGGGGAGGAGCAGGAGCCGAAGGAGCTTGAGCCGGAACAGCTAAAGAATCGAGGGCGGGAATGTCAGCTGAAGTCAGTCAATAGAGAGGCGCGCTGCACGAAATTAGCTTACCAGGGGTCACAGGGGGAGCATTGCAAACACATTGTCCATCGGCATTCATGGTTCCTGTGACAGGCACGACGGGCTGGGCAAACAGATGCAACAATAAGCAATCAACCTAGTCCGAGCCAAGTTATGTGCATCTTACAGCGGTGCTTGCAGCCCCTGGGGCGGCCGGCATCGAAGCGATCGGAGCAGTGGCGTTGGCCGGTGCGGTCATGTTGGCGGCTGCGGTGGCGTTGTCGGAGGATGCCCCGGTGGCGTTAGCCGAGACGGCCTACAAGGTTGTACGAAAAAGAGGTGAGGATATACATGAGAACTTCAGAGCTGCTACACTGCTGGCGAGTCAGAGCAAAAAGGGAAAGCTAACTACGGGTAAGGGTGGGGGCATTTGAGCGATAGTCAAAGTCATGAGGGCGCCGAGAACGAGCGATCGAAGAAAGATAGCGTTAACCATTTTTTTTAATAGATCAAGTATGTATCTGAAGAAAGAATCAGGAAGGATGCTGCTTGGACGATTAAAGAACTGTGGGTTTGAGAATAAAGAGTGAGAGGAATGAGGCTGGATGCTGTTTGGGAAGTGGCGGGCCTAGTGGGTCATTTTATAGGTTGCTGAGTCTATTTTAGTGGTCACCCAGTCGCCAGCCTCTGCGCTCGCCCTTGCACGGATACGTCAAAGTAGTTCTTTGTCATTGGGGAATCTGATGACGAAAGGTCTCACATTCATGTTGACGGTGAGCGTGTGCGCCGAAGTGAGAGACGAGGGTGGGAGGTTGAGATTTAGAGAATTCCGATTTGTATTCCCATTCAACACATATTCTCAACAGTCTTGGACAGCTTGCACTGGTACTTTCTTGAACCTGTCCATTTCCCTCGGACATCTCTTCACCTTGATCAAGACCCTTTTCTTCGTTCGACTAGCCGAGAAATCCTCCAGTCTCCTGCGGCATAACTATGCGAACATCGAATGGACCCCTGAACGATAATACAGTGATTTGCAATTCTGCTTCTCATACTGTTCACAAACTTCACAATTTGTTTTTCCAGGTTCTACGATAGGACAGGGTAGGACCCTCAAAAGCTGCCATTGATCACCAGGTCTACCTCACCAACAACGTCCATCATGGCATCCATACTTTTGTGGAGACTTGAGACCTGCCCAGACCCTCCCCGATCATCTACGAATTCTGCTCCACAAACCCAGAAAAGTCAGAGATGATATGGAGGACCAATCTACCGGTCTTCAAACTCTTGTTGGAGTTGTTGAAGCTCAGTCAAGAACATTTCCTGACCAACAGGGTATTGGTTGATAATCTGAGACCATCCAACTCTTAGGTAATTACCATCTTCCCTACACAAGTCTACTATCCGACCTCTGAATATCTTTCCTTAGCAGCATGGAGGTTTAGCCACGGTTCATGCCCTGTCTCAACCAACGCCCTTCTCGGCCATCCACGACCAACTCCAGGTCTCAACCTACACCCTTTATGGCTAGCTAGTCCTCTTCCGGAACTCACGTGACTAAGTACTGTCGTCAGGGTCCAGGACCCTGACTTTAGCTTGAACCAGTCGTGACCATGAGTTTTCTTTACCTGTTTCAGTTTCCCTTTTTGGCATAGTATGTAACAGACCCTGCGTGGTTCTCGAGTTAAGATAACTCGCAGACGTGTATAAATAGTGACCTCTACAATGAAGTCCGTTGTTTCATTTCTTTCCTTGGTCATCACTCCTCACGAACTTCATATGTCACGTCACTGTATCGCTGCCTCTGAGCAGGTACCTTTATTTCTTTTGTTCTCACTTGAACTCTGTGCTACACTGCACTGACCACTCCGTCACCATCACCTCTGCCTCTGAGCAGGTACTTTTCTCACCCTTGTCTGGCTTTGTACCTGCCACCGAGCAGGTACTGTTTCCTGATCTCATCATACTTCGTACCTCTGCCTCTGAGCAGGTACTGTTCCCTTTGCTCCTTACTAGAGCCACGTGCTTCTTAACACTGACCCTACGTCAACAGCACCTCGAAGCTCTAAAACGTTTAGTCACTACCAAGGAGAATATGCCTCGGGCACAACTTTTCAATCAGAACAGTGATCCTTGAGTTGACAAAAATTCTATCAGAGAAAGCCAAGCCTGTGATGGTTCATGCTGTAACATAACTGTACCTTTCAACTCCACATGCATATTTTCTGCTTCACCTTTGAAAGTTTCCTGGCCCTGTCCTGTTGACAAGATTTGTGGTCCATTGAGCCCTGTCATCAGTTTGAGGTGATGCTCGGGTCTCTGCTTACTTTACATTCAAAGAATGAAACGCAAATGTAAGTGGACGCTAAAATATATATTGACAGAGGGAAAAAAACACCCGGTAGAAAGGCCCTTCCGGTAGACCATCTTCATGCAATAAACCTCCATCAGTTTGAGCTATGATAAATTTTGTAATTAAGGCTCAGTGCTAGTTATATACGAACAACATAGTTCGGGAGGTATAAGGATACATAATAACCGGAGGAGTGAGGAAGACTTTTACACTCTTCGTACAATGCTATGTACTACTGAAGAGAAGTAAATAAAGAACGACTGAAAGCTGAAGAAAGCACACCAAATGGACTGATCAAGCAATGGTGTTGTAACACTGCACGAATGCTCCGACAATCACAAGCCCAGAAGTGTTCAAGAGAGGGCCTGCTGAAAAAAAAAAAAAAAGGTGCGCTGGTATTAGGTTCCTGTAAACGATCCTTGGAACTCAGGATTGTGTACATCCTTTGGCCCTTACGTATATGAGGTTACTCACTCACATCAGTCAAAGAAGACTCGGGCTCGGTCGAGGTGGTGGGACTTGTGACAGTGTCTGAAATCACAAACAAATAACACCATTCACAGCAAGCAATTCAATGCCACAGGTTGAATTGTGAGAATTGACATGGGCCGAGTCTCGAGGGCCCCGATTTTTTTTTTTTCGAGTTAGTTTTAGATTTTAATTATGTGACTCAATCTCCCGGGTTTGACAGAAGTCCCTCACATTTACACACTAAGCTGGCTGCTTGGTCAAATACTCTATTGAGTTTAAACCATTTTATGCCCCGGACTTACCACCTCGATGTTGTGGCCTAGGGATGTCCACATCGGGTGTCACGTGCCGAGATGTCACACGACTGCGGCACAGCTCAGGGATAAAGAGTCGAGGCCGGTCGGCAAGCGGGTTCCACATTCCTGTGGGTTCCCGCTTACCTTCCGTCCCGAGAGCTTACCGAAGTGACGACTATACTCGAGACGCCTCATTTGGCGACTAATAGTCGCCCTACAGTGGGTCTGTATAGGCGACTATTAGTCG
>KI572535.1:12387-23279 GCA_000500245.1 Cronartium ribicola 11-2
TTTTTTTCAAGTTTATTTGAGGATAATTCAAGGTTAAACCTGGAAAAAAAAAAAACTTCAAGGCTCCCAAGGATTTTTTCCATCAAACACTCACAAATTTTTCTTCATGTGGTATTCTGGTTATAACATGAGCTCATCACATAAACACTTTGGCGTGAAATTGACATGTAGACCTGCTTGAAAAGACTCATAGTCAAAATGTGAATTAAAAATAAAATAAAATGACACAGTAAAAGACAGAGAGGAGCTTGCAAGGGTGCTGGAGAAATGAAGACCGCATGGATAAAACAACCTCCGCATCCTCGCCCGATGGTGCCCGGGACACAAGGGAGTAAAAGGTAACGAGATGGTCGACAAAATCGCTAACTCTTTGGCCCCAAAATCTCCCCCTAGCACCTTCACCTCAACCCCCAGCCCGTCGGTGTTTCCCACAGCAAGCAAAGAATGGGTCACAGCTCAGGCCTCCACTTTCACCGACGCCGAGAAGAAGCGTCTAGGGCAAGAACCCAACCCCAAGTCCCCCTTAGTAGCAGTCACCGAGCTCGAGAAACACGCGGTGGCGGCAATCACACAGCTCAGAGCCAAGCACATCCACTTAAATCAATACCTCAGCCGCTTCAAGCAGAGGGGCGACCCCTTCTGCGCCTGCCAGGAGGGCGTGGACTCGGTCGACCACTTCCTGTTCATCTGCACCAAATTCGACGACCAACGCGACAGTTTGCTCAACCAACTTCAGACCCTCCAAATCAAACCCAACAAAGCCATCCTACACAACTCTCAAGCATACCCAATCATCACCCAATACTGTAACAAGACCTGGCGGTTGAAAATCCGTTGGGTCTGGGCAAAACTCTCAGACGAGAGTCTTCCTGCCAACCTCTCATCCCCCTCCCATCAAAACCCCCGTTCGTACAGCAGCGCCGCCTATATGTAATACCCGCACATGATTAAGAGCCTATGAGCCAGCCCCAATCCTTCCCCTGACAAAAAAACAGCCACAGGGGGTTTTTTTATTTTATTTTATTTTGAAAGTGCGCTTTGCTTTCACATTTCACACTAATACACCCAAAATTCAGATCTAGTGCCTTAGGTACTGGTGGGGTACACTACTAGTGTGTTGAATAGCCAAAAGGCTCAAGCAATACAATAAACCATGTTGAAAAAAAAAAACATGAATAAAAGTGCTCGCTCGCCAATAGGGCTACGTATTACATGTCTAGCAGTGCTGTATAGTACTGTAGTGTGTATGGTATCTTCCTGCAACTGGAGAGCCTCCTCAATCCCATACCAAAATACTATACAGCTTTACATCATTCACAGCTTGTATAAGGCTATTTCCCCGACCTTCCCAGATGCTCTGGTCGAGTCTCAAAACCTTTTTTTTTTTTTTGACTTGTCGCGCAAAACCGTCGCGAGTCCGCTAGCGCATCTCCAAAGACCTCCGAGATTTNTTTTTTTTTTTTTTTTTTTCATGTTCTGACCACATTCATAAAAACTTTCAAAATCTTAAGAAAACCTTTCGACCATACATAATTTCTGTCGCCATCTAACCTCGATCATCTCACGAACCCACCATCCCCTGTGTCATACTGCAGCACCAAGTTGAAGATTTTTTTTTTTTTTGTATTTGATTCGACATGTCTGCTTTCACGAAACCACTGTCCGAGGCTAGCTCTGTTAATGGCGTGAACGGTGGTCTTGTTGAGCCGAGGGATGTCGCCGCCAGACGCGCAGCAGCTATCAAGGGACCCAGTGGAGTGTCCGTCAACTTATCCTACGCATCACATTTGAATCCTTTTAAAACGTCTATGACCTTGACTGATGTGTGTGCCGTGCGCGCTTTGGTCCCAGTCGATCCCCAGTGTTGTCTCGCTCGTCTTCCATCTCTGGACCCCGCAGAGGAATTCCAACATTACCTTCAGCTTGTCCTTCTATGGCTGCGCTTTCGGCCATGTATACTGCGGCTGATGGTGAAAGTGAAGGTGGAAACCTAAATGGGCGTGAAGCCTTGTCTAAAAAAACTATGGTGCTCGAGTTGGCCGACGGCTCAGTTTATCAAGGGTACAGCTTTGGCTGTCCAGGGAAGAGCGTTAGCGGCGAATGCGTCTTTCAAACAGGTTTATAATTCTTTAAACCTTTCATGTTTTTCCCAGATCGACCCAATCTTCCACAGCGCTCTGACAGTCTGTTTGTTCCTCACTTACAGGAATGGTTGGCTACCCCGAATCACTCACCGATCCATCGTACGAAGGGCAGATTCTAGTCTTAACATATCCTTTAATCGGATCTTACGGTGTTCCTGACCCGCTGGAGACATTTTCAAATTCGCAGCTGTCTGCTCACTTTGAGTCGTCACGCATTCACGTCGCCGCGCTCGTCGTTGGATGCTACAGTGGCGACGAGCTCGAATTCAGTCACCATCTGGCCAAAACCTCTTTGGGCCAGTGGCTACGCACTGAAGGTATCCCGGCGATATACGGTGTGGATACCAGAGTTTTGACAAAAAAAATTCGTGAACGAGGTGTGATGCTAGCTAGATTACTGGCGAAACACGAATCTGCTGGTGGGACGCGTAGTCCTCCATATTCTAGGAACGGTCCTGCCAAGTTGAATTCTTTCAGCGCCTCGAAAGATTCATGGAGAGCCGACTATATTGATACGCCGCTTCATGACCCCAATCTCGATAATCTGGTAGCACTCGTCTCACGCAAGGAGCCTAAGGTCTACGAACCCATCGAAATCCAATCAGCAAATGGACAACCTCACATTCTCATGCATCCGACCCAATCTCGACCCGTCCGCATTCTAGCGTTAGATGTTGGGATGAAGGAAAACCAAATTCGATGCTTCATTCGGCGAGGTGTGGAGCTAAAGGTTGTTCCTTGGGACCACGATTTTTTGAATCCGGAGGTTGAAACGCCAGGATCATTTGACGGCCTCTTCATCTCTAATGGACCAGGCGATCCTACCATGGCAGAAAGCACGATCCTTCAAATCCGGAAGGCCATGTCCTTAAAGTCTTTCCCTATTTTCGGCATCTGTCTTGGTCACCAATTGCTAGCCCTGGCCGCCGGTGCCAAAACAGTCAAGCTCAAATACGGCAACAGAGGCCAAAACATTCCGTGTACCGATCTTCAATCTGGGCGTTGCTACATCACTTCTCAAAACCACGGGTACGCTGTCGATGCACCGACTTTACCTAGTGACTGGAAGGAACTGTTTGTCAATGCGAATGATCAGAGCAACGAAGGTATACACTCGACCCAATATCCTTTCTTCAGTGTTCAGTTTCACCCGGAGAGCGCACCAGGACCCAAAGACACGGAATTTCTCTTCGATGTGTTCCTCGCTAGCGTACTTCGTTGTGCCCAGGACAAAACCTTTTTGCCAGTGACGATGCCCGGCGGTGACTATTACGAAAACATCACTCAAAATCCCAGAATTACGGTCAAGAAGGTCTTGGTTCTCGGTAGTGGTGGTCTTTCCATTGGACAGGCTGGAGAGTTCGACTACTCCGGCAGTCAAGCCATCAAAGCTCTCAAAGAAGAAGGCATCTACACGATATTGATCAATCCAAATATTGCTACTATTCAGACCAGCAAGGGCTTGGCCGACAAAGTCTATTTCCTCCCGGTCACTCCTGAATTTGTTCGCAAAGTCATTCAATACGAAAGGCCGGACGGGATCTATTGTACCTTTGGGGGTCAAACCGCCCTGAGTGTGGGCATCGCCATGGCTGACGAATTCGAAGGCTTGGGTGTACGGGTGCTAGGGACGCCAATCTCAACAATCGTGACCACCGAAGACCGAGAACTGTTCGCCAACACGATGCTGGAGATTGGTGAAAAATGCGCGATGAGCGCTTCTGCCACCTCCGTTGAAGAGAGTATCCAAGCTGCCAACAATATCGGTTATCCAGTAATCTTAAGAGCAGCGTTTGCTTTGGGTGGACTCGGCAGTGGTTTCGCCAATAACGAAGAAGAATTGGTAGAACTTTGCGGCAAAGCGTTTGCTATCAGTACCCAAGTGTTGATTGAGAGAAGCATGAAAGGATGGAAGGAGATTGAATACGAAGTCGTACGAGACTGTAGAAACAACTGTATTACTGTCTGCAATATGGAGGTGAGTCTGTTTGATTCATGGAACCAATCACCGGCATGCTGACTATCTAGCCTACCACTAGAATTTTGACCCTTTGGGCATTCACACAGGAGATTCCATCGTGGTGGCCCCCTCTCAAACTCTCTCAGATGCTGATTATCACATGCTCCGGACGACCGCCATCAACGTCATCCGTCATCTTGGCGTGGTGGGTGAGTAATTGTCAACGCGCACTTTGTCTTGTGACTTTCCAAATGCTTACCAACGGTGCCGTGTCCCAGGCGAATGTAATATACAATACGCTCTCAACCCCGACTCGAAAGACTATGCGATTATTGAAGTCAACGCCCGACTTTCGAGGTCTTCTGCCTTGGCTTCGAAAGCGACCGGCTACCCGTTGGCCTTTATTGCAGCTAAATTGGGCCTGGGCATCCCTTTGAACGAGATTCGTAACACAGTGACTAAGGTCACTTCAGCTTGCTTCGAGCCTAGCTTAGACTACTGCGTGGTGAAGATGCCTCGTTGGGATTTGAAAAAGTTTCAAAGGGTATCTTCCAAATTGGGTAGCAGTATGAAGTCTGTCGGTGAGGTCATGGCGATTGGACGCACTTTCGAAGAAACGATTCAAAAAGCTATCAGATCTGTCGACCCATCCTTTACTGGGTTTGACAAAAATTCGATTGTCAGGGACGCGGAATTGGAGTCCGAATTGCGAAACCCAACTGACCGACGACTGTTCGCAGTTGCCAATGCATTGCACGCCGGATGGACCGTTGAAAAGGTTTGGGAAATTACGAGGATCGATAAATGGTTCCTGCGCAAATTGGAGCACTTGGTAGAAATGGAGCGGATGGTCCGGAAATATAATGCATCCCACTTCCCTGTGGACTTACTTCGTCATGCAAAACAACTCGGTTTCTCGGATCTCCAGCTCGCCAGGTTTTTGAACTCCAACGAGCTCGCCCTTCGTCGAATCCGAGTCGAATTTGGCATTATGCCATTTGTAAAGCAGATTGATACAGTGGCAGCGGAATCTCCGGCTTTCACCAATTATTTGTACACAACTTTCAACGCGGTCGAAAGTGATGTTACCTTCGAGGATAGAGGTATCATTGTTCTTGGTTCCGGTGTGTACCGTATCGGATCGTCGGTCGAATTTGACTGGTGTGCAGTGAGAGCAATCCGAACTTTACGAGGTCGAGGACTTCGGACTATCATGGTGAACTACAATCCAGAGACGGTTTCTACCGATTTCGATGAAGCCGATCGCCTATATTTCGAAAACATCAGCCTAGAGACTGTACTCGACATTTACGACACTGAAAAATCAAGTGGCGTGATCATCTCGATGGGCGGGCAAACTCCCAACAATATTGCCTTACCTTTACATCGTCAAAACGTTAAGATTCTAGGGACATCTCCCGAAATGATTGACAATGCTGAAAATCGGTACAAATTCTCTCGCATGCTCGACAAGATCGGCGTTGACCAACCTCGTTGGAAGGAACTGACTACGGTCGCCGAGGCTCATGTGTTTTGTGACACCGTCGGTTACCCAGTTCTCGTCCGCCCTTCGTATGTTTTATCAGGCGCGGCCATGAACGTAGTTTACTCCGCCGACGATCTCTCCGCATATCTAGCTCAAGCTGCCCAAGTATCTCGCGAGTATCCTGTTGTAGTGACCAAATACATCGAGGGAGCCAAAGAGATTGAGATGGATGCGGTTGCCCGGAATGGTAAAATGGTGATGCATTACGTGTGCGAACATGTTGAGAACGCTGGGGTTCACTCTGGCGATGCGACACTCATTCTCCCTCCGCAAGACTTGGAGCCCGAGACCGTGCGAAGAATCGAGATCGCTACGCAGAAAATTGGTAATGCACTCAATATCACTGGCCCATTCAACATCCAATTCATTGCCAAAAATAACGATATCAAAGTAAGTTTGGCCGGTTTCGTGTCGACTCGTTGGTTTAAGTCCAATATGGGCAAGGATATTGAGTTTAATAACATTTGACCTTTCTTTTCTAGGTGATTGAGTGCAACGTCCGTGCTTCACGATCTTTCCCCTTCGTTTCGAAGGTGACTGGAGTCGATGCTGTCGCAATGGCTACCGACGTCATGCTAGGGTTCCCTGTCCAAGCCTACCCACCACTTAATCTCCCGCCCGGATATGTCGGTGTCAAAGCACCTCAATTTAGCTTCAGCCGTCTGGCGGGTGCTGATCCGGTACTCGGGGTTGAAATGGCCTCAACAGGAGAGGTCGCGTGCTTTGGAAAAGACAAGTATGAAGCGTATCTCAAGGCTGTCTTAGCCACCAATGTGCGCTTACCGAAAAAAAGCGTTTTATTCTCCATTGGTGCTTATGCCGACAAGCTGGAGATGCTACCATCAGTCCAACGTCTATATCGGCTGGGTTACACAATCTACGGTACTGCAGGAACAAATGATTTCATCACTGTAAGTATGAGATCAGCCTTCTCATTGGTTTTGCCTGAGCACTGAAGCGGTCGTTTCCTTCCTCCAAATAGGAACACGGTATACCTTGTAAATTCTTAGAAGCATTTGGCTCGGAAGAAGAGGCTAAGGGTCAAAAAGCAGAATATTCTCTCATCGACCATTTAAAACAAGGCAAGGTTGATTTGTTCATCAACCTGCCCAGTCGAAATCGATTTAGGCGACCTCAGCAGCACATCTCTCGCGGTTATCGTGCCCGAAGAACTGCCATCGATCATGCAATTCCGTTGATTACCAACGTCAAGAATGCTAAAATTTTAATCGAAGGATTAGCCAGGTATCCGACGCTCTCTATCAGCTCCACCGATGCCAAATCCTCGCATCAGACCATTCGATTCCCAGGGCTGATTGACTCCGCCACTTTCGTTGATCACTTGGACGATACCCAAGCTCACTCACTTGAACAACTCTCGTCTGCTGCCGTACGTGCTGGATATCTTGTGTTACAAGTTCTTGCGGTCGGTGCATCCGGCCGCTTAGACGATCCGAAGGTCCTAGAGTCGGCGCAAGCTTCGGTTTCTGGACGAGCCCATTGCAACTACTCCTTCTCAGTTGCCGCCACATCCCACAATTTCACCAATCTTGATTCTCGACTCTCTGATCAGGCTAGCGCATTGATGCTACCCTTCAGACGTGAAGCGGGTGATGTCAATCACGCTGTCACTATTGCTGCCCATTTCACCTCTTGGCCAGCAGAGAAGCCTATCATGACCGACGCAAAAACTACAGATCTCGCCTCAGTGTTACTCCTCGCAAGTCTCCACGGTCGAAGTGTGCACGTTATAAACGTTGGCTCAGCTGCTGATATAGAATTAATCGCGTTGAGCAAGAAGAAAGGATTGAAGGTCACCGCCGACGTGGCAATTTACACGTTGTTCTTGAACCAAGCTGTCTACCCACAGGCAACATGTCTTCCTTCTATTCACGATCAGGAAGTTATCTGGGAGAACTTGGAACACATTGATACGTTTTCCGTCGGAAGTGTGCCATACGAACTGGCTGTTCAATTGGACAAGCCTTACACCCCCGGGGACGGTTATGAAGAGTCGATTCAACTCCTATTATCAGCCGTAAATGACGGGCGCTTGACAATGGAAGATGTGGCTTTGAGATGCTCTGAAAATCCGGCACGAGTCTTCAATTTACCTATTCCTAAGGGCACCTATGTCGAGATTCAGGTCGACCGAGCCAATCGATTTCTCAAGTCGACATGGTCTCCTCTTCAGGACAAGGTGTTCAACGGTACCGTACATCGAGTAGTGTTCCGCGATGAGACAGTCTACCTGGATGGATTTTCACATTCTAGGGCTGGATCTGGTGACGATTTAACGGATAGCTTCACTGCAACGGGCCGCACGGTGCTTGAGGCCAGCTCGCGATCCGTGACTAATCCGATTTCCAAGAACACAAGACCTTCGCTCGCTTCCGGTGGTGCTTTAGCCTCACCTGATCTTTCTGCTGGACGATCCCCCGCTCCTATGGGGATTTCTTCTCCCCATCTTCGAGCAGCTGAGCTGGCTTCTCAGCCCAACCTCCTTTCCCTCTCGCACTCGGAAAACAAGCACCAGTCGCCAAGCTTCCGGGGATTACGTATTAGCGACTCTCGACACCAGTCTTTTCCACCTGCATCCGCAGGATTGTCTCCACCGATCCTCACATTCGAACGCGAACCTGCGTTTTATCGTCGGCACGTTCTCACTGTGAAACAATTCACTCGGCAGGACTTGCATGGGCTGTTCAACGTGGCCCAAGAGCTTCGCACACAAGTCGAACGTAACGGGGTATTAGATATTCTCAAAGGCAAAGTGATGTGCTCCATGTTCTACGAACCATCGACGCGAACATCGGCCTCCTTTGAAGCAGCCATGGTCCGATTGGGCGGTCAGGTCGTGTCGATCTCTGCTGACAAATCCTCTACGGCTAAAGGAGAGACTTTGGAGGACACGGTCCGAACCTTGGGATGTTATGGAGATGCTGTTGTATTACGTCATCCCGCAGCCGGTAGCGCTCAAAACGCCGCCAAAGTCTCACCGGTGCCTATTATCAACGCTGGAGATGGTATTGGCGAGCACCCCACCCAGGTACGTACAAGCCTTATTTTGATAACCAGATTTGCCGGACTTTACAGGACTGAAACTGTTGAGCATTTTCTTGCTTTCATTCATTCTCTTAGGCCTTCTTGGATGTTTATACGATCCGTGAAGAATTGGGTACAGTGAACGGGCTTACAATCACGATGGTCGGAGACTTGAAGAATGGAAGAACTGTACACAGTTTGGTGAAGATTCTTTCGCTTTATCAAGTCAACCTCAACTTTGTCTCCCCACCGTCTCTTGGTATGCCCGATAGCGTCAAGAGCGAAGCAACGCGTGCGGGCACTCAATTCCAAGAGTACTCGAGCTTGGAGAAGGTGATTGGGCATACTGATGTGCTGTATGTGACCCGAGTTCAACAAGAGCGATTTACGAGCCAAGCCAATTATGAGGCTGTCAAAAATGCATACGTAGTCAATAACGACCTACTCAGCAAAGCAAAAAAACACATGATTGTGATGCATCCTTTGCCTCGCAATGCTGAGATCGACCCTGAAGTGGACTTCGATCCCCTCAGGGCGGCTTACTTTCGACAAATGCGCTACGGTCTCTTTGTAAGTTGACATTTGTTACCAAACTGTGCGCTTCACAATTGACATGATCTGTGGGCACTCTTTACATCCAGGTCCGAATGGCGCTGCTCACGTTAATTCTATCTCCTTGACGAGCAAGTAATCGTGGGCATAATGATAGTTTTCTTAATTTCAATGCTTGAAATTATTTTGTCAAAATGCATGGTCTCATTCCATATCCAAAAAATAGCATATCATTTCATTAAGAGTATTAAATTTGTTCATTTTCTATTTTTTTTTTTTTTTTTGAAACACAGTCATACCGCGTTGCAATACTGACATGTCCTTGTGATTGGAGCAGTTATTGCATTGTTTCCTGAAGACTATTCAGTATCATGTCTTGCGAGCGGAGTACACCCTCCAGAGCAATGGTGTTCCGCTCAGCTGCCGCTTTCGAAGAGTAAGAAGTTTGGCCTGGTGGATCGCAGCTGAGTTGAAAAAAATCTAAGGAGCTCATCAGGCCACATAGTAGAGTTTCCGATTCGAAGAGGATTATTACTCAGTGACTAAGGCGTGGTTCAGGAGGGTGCCTCTGATCTACGGGGTTTGCAGCCAGGGCTGTAGTCTTTGCTATACCAAGTCGACAGTAAGCCTTTGGTAAAAAGTTGATGAGTACCGCGATCTCTATTTATCCCACATCGTACAACAGGAGACAGACAGATCCTCGACCCAAATGCAAGGCTGCGTGAGTTGAAACACGATTTGTTGTTCACCAGGCGAAAAGTACTGCTGTACTTTGCACTGTCTTGAAATCTATTCAAATATTCCCGCTTATTATTGTAATTAATTAGCCTGGGTCTCTTTATGACCTGTAGATATCCTCAAGAGAAAACAAGAATGCCTTGCTGGATTCATATGGACCAAGTGGACAACGTCTGATGTAAATTTATTAAGTTGCCTGATACTCGTCGGTTGATAATACCACAGTCAGGCTGCTGGGCGGGCGGCTTGCCTGGTCACTGGCTATAAATCACACCCAAAGGTTTTCTCCAGCAATGCATGGTCAACGACAAAAAACGAAAGGAGATAGACGTCACGCCGCATGCACCGTCGGCTTCCTGATGTTTGGGTTCATCACCTCACCTTCTTCACCTTTTCAGCGCAGAGCCTGATCATCACTTAGCATTGCACTGGATTGCAGTGCACGCCAACTGTCCTTTGTTATTCTCTTCGGGTCCGGTATTGACCGACGCGTCGTCAGGGAGGGTGAAGAGGAGGTGTCAGCGACCCATTTACGGCTTTTGGACCGGCCAATCTTTACACTAGAATGTGATTGCCCCTCACTCTTACCAGTGTTGTGCGCGTAATTGGTAACTTTATAAATAAACAATATTATAAGAACAAGTATTATAATTATAATTACATTATTCAGGGAATTGGTAGAGGTGGAATGCGTGATATTGGGGTTTTAAAGGTGGAAAAGTGTTACAATCATTAAAAAAAGGTGGAATAAAGGGAGTTTTAGCTGAAAGGGCATTCTATGGTGGCTTTTTTTCTTATCCAGAGCATTCAAGGGATCTTATAAGTGGTCATGAAACATATAAACTCCTCATCAAAGGACTTGTATTACCACTATTTTGGCTCAAAAACAATATTTTGAGTCTACAGG